>JACXGM010011956.1:0-24473 GCA_016801145.1 Umbra pygmaea
CTAAACAGCGATCAATATTAACCAAATTTATCTCTCAAATTGCTCATCATAACCACTGAAAATTATAAAAACAACTAACCCAAATTCCAATTATTTTATATTTTTTTTATTTCGCTGATCCGAAAAATGATCCGATCCGTGACTCTGATCCGAAAACCGATCCGATCCGTGAGTTTCATGATCCGTTGCACCCCTACAAACTACTATGTCCGGAAATAATAAGAGACCACTGTTTTCTTAAATCAGCTTATTTGAAGTCAAACAACACTGCATCTTTTTTATTTTAAGAAATCAAATGCTCTGAATGCAAATTTTTTATTTAGAATGTAGGAGCTATGTTGTCACTAGAAATGTTTTCAGGTTCGTAACCAGGGCACACATGAGATAGGGTGCTTAACGAGATTGCGATATGAGTGATGACCAACAGGACTTCCTGGTTGGAAGAGCCATGTGGAATAAAGCAGAATTGCTCAGTGGACATGTCCATTAGGAACGCTCACATATGATGAAATGGAGGTCTGGGCTATTCTGAAACAGACTGCTCCTTTATTATTGTTGTCCAGTCACCATTTGCCCCAGTGTTCTGGGCCAATGAAAACGTTTGCTGATCATCTCCAGAAAGTGACCCACTGACAATAAGGTTTTGTGATCTGTGAGAAATGTGTGTCTAGTGATGTGGTAACTTCCATCAGTACTGCTTTCACACCTCCACTGTTACAAATAAGAGGCATACATAATGTATTGCAAAAATGGTACAACATAATTCACTATGGATTCGCCTACTCGACTGAAGACTCTTCACTCCATGTCATTGCAGTAGAGTGACCTAAAAGGTATAGACATCGATCAGGTGAAGCTGCCAACAATAAACATTCATCTGGTAAATGAGGAGCCAGCTCAGCATATTATTCTATTCATAATAAATTCTATTGGTTCTCCTTTCAGATTATCTTGATCCAGGGTGGATGTTGGTCTCAATATCTGAGAAAATGCAGTTTCTTGTCACATTTTAATGGATCTGTTCGACTAAACTCTCTCCCTCTGGCAGGTTGCCTTCCAGATGCATCACTGCTCCCACTTTCCCCTGTTCTCACTCTGGCTCCAACCCTGGGATCCCCGTCATCCACCCTGGCACCCATGACATCCATGATACTGGCCCCGACGCTGTCATCCAGTCCCAACTCATCCACCACGGGAACAGAGACTACCTCAACCCCGGGAGGGGAGGAAGCGGCAGAAGCTGTCGTGGAGGAGGAGCCGGAGGCTGAGATCGACCCGGAGACGGAGGAAGAGAAAGCCAGGCGTCTGCTCTACTGTTCACTCTGCAAAGTGGCCGTTAACTCAGCCTCCCAGCTGGAGGCTCATAACAGCGGTGAGACCTGTCCTCCTCCCAGTCCTGGCCCTCCTTGCCCCGCCCCTGGCTGGAGTCTGGCTTTAGGATTAACACCTTATGACAGCACTTTGTGAAGAGCACTTCAATATATTACATACAAACACATTCTAAAATGGAAGAGTACAAACAAGGGCAGCATAATAATATATTAAAACAATAATAAAACATGATATTAAGTACAATTAATTGTATTAATTAAATTTCTAAGATATAGTACGTTATGAATAGTCTCTAGGTACTGGATGCCATTGCCTGGTAGGCCTTATTATGATTATCACAAACGCTGACGAAGGCGGTGGCCGAAACACGTACATTTGTCAACTACAGCTAGTTCAAAATGATTGAAGGACATTAATCTAAGTTATGAGTGCTGTTTTTTGCTTTGCATTGTATACAAGTTTATGATTGAAACGAGCACCCGAAGATATATTTTATATTATTTTTGATTAGGAGTTGAGCAGTTCTCTCATATTTCCTTAATAGGTCTTATTATGACACACCTGGTCCTGTTCTGTCTGTAAGGTACAAAACACAAGACCATGCTAGAAGCCAGGAGTGGGCTGGGTTCCATCAAGGCCTTCCCCCGGCCAGGGGTTAAGAGCAAGCTAGATCCGCCCACCAAGGCAGCCACGGGTCTGCAAGACAAAACGTTTCACTGTGAGATCTGTGATGTGCATGTCAACTCCGAGACACAGCTAAAACAGGTAACAGAGCATGCTGGTTTTTTAATTTTTTGCTCTTGGTTTATTTTATTTATTAAAAGGAAATAAAAATGTGAGGCTTTCTGAATCTTGGTAATGCTATGTCTTACTGCTCAACATAACCAACTCTTTTGGTGTTGATGTTTTTCTTGCTACAAAACTCTGCTGTGTCCTTCATGTCACTTGTAGCACATCAGCAGCAGACGTCACAAAGACAGAGCAGCAGGCAAACCAGCCAAACCTAAATACAGTCCTTACAGTAAACCACAGAAAGGCCCTGCCAAACAGCCAGTAAGTCCCTCCTAATTGAAGTTCTTACACAATTCATGTGACCTAAACATTCCTTCCAATTGAGTTGGAATGAGCGGTTCCAGAAAGTAATTATCTGTCATCTTGAGCCATAGAGATAATAAATATTAGCACTAGCTACGGTATTTTACAGTGCAATGTAGACTTTCTGTTCTCTGTCAAGATTGCAAAAACATTTATCCATGTATTGGCAATCTGTTGCAAATGTTTTAATTGCTGTTTTTTCATGTGACAGTGCCATTATTTTGTTGGCTTTTTGATATTGCATTGATGAAAAAAAATATTTTGCATATAAACTCACTTTACTGTTGCTCTAAATTAGGGGATATACAAGTAGTGAGGGTATCCACTGTGTGATATACGAGTACAGAGGATATCCACTGGGTAAAAAGTGTAGTTTCCATCACAGCTAACCTGGCCCAATGTTGACAGTAGAGCTGGGACGACGTGTCGACGTAATCAACGTAATCAACGCAATTGATTACCCAAATATGTCGATTAGCCAAAGGTACCGTTGACTTCCCATAATATTACACTGGTATGATGTCTGAACGTGAAGATCAACCTGGTCCTGCAGTTAAAAAATCTCGCCCAAGGGGGTGATAGTATTCAAACAAAGTCCCAACAATCTAGTGGTGTGTAATATATGTAAATCACAAATGGCTTTTTATAGCAGTACAACTGAAAAAAAAGGTACAACAGAAAAATGCCTGATACTCCAAGCCAATATTTCCTCCACATTTAAGAGCATTATGCTGTGCTTTGATTTACAGATTAGCCCTAGATGGCCAGAGAGGAAACAGTAGCCTACTGTACAACGCAGTATATACTATATAGAATGAAACAGTTGTATTGCTCAACCATGTAACGATGAATCTGATTCACGTAACTGTTTCAATGGAGATGTAGCTGTATTCCAGCACTATGGATAGACTTTTCCGTTGATTATAATGAGTCTACGTCCTCTTTCAGAGACCAGCTTATAAAGCTGTACAACTTTCTTTATTGCTATAAAACAAAAATAAGAAAAGGGAATTATATGGGATAAAGCTTCCCTGGAATATGAGGTGCTTTTTTGCACAAAAATCACTGCCTAAAATGCCTAATCACGCATTACTTTTAAATAACACTGTAGAATCAAAATTCTCCAATAGAGTTGAAATGATGAAATCACTTTTCCAATTGATATATTTTCATGTAGCGTAAAATTTGTACAATTATAGGTGCATAATATATTAGAATTATCAAGGAAACGCACACGTAAGTACAGGCCCGAACAAACTTTGACCACTGAATGTCTGCGTCTTTAACACTGCCCACCGGTCTGTTTTGTCCCAGACGATGGATGGAGAAGGCTGCAAGTTATTAGGCTAGTCACTGCATACTGTGGCATCGCATGAATTCATGAATGAATTAATAATAAACCTTCAGGAAGGAAAGACAAATGTTGGCAGTTTGCAACACTTGTGAGTAAACAAATTAGCAGGAGTTCTGACATACTAATGTTCAGAAATATACCTTAAAGGAAATACAGAGTAGCCTATTTATATTTTGTTCAATAAATTACATTGATAGTACAGCTATAATTGTGTACAGATTATAATAAAACAATCAAATTAGTAATTATTTACTATTCTATATTTTGTAATCCTCTTGAAAAAGACTTCATTTATTTTTTGTTAGCTAAAACGTAGAATTCACTTTATTCTTAAGTTATTTTTTAATTCCTAAATTCTGATTTTCTCTATAGATAATTTATAAAACCAGTTAAGACTGGGCTATTTTTTGTTGTGTATACTGTTTGTTTTGAAGAGATGATTGAATAAAATGTTGAAATATAAATTATACCTGTTTTCTATATTTTAAATAAATTTGTATTATATTTCTAATAATAGAGTCTGAAAAAAATAATTTTGATAATCGATAAATTAGTCATTAGATTAATTGATTAATTGAAAAAATAATCGTTAGATTAATTATTACAAAAACAATCATTAGTTGCAGCTCTAGGTTTTAAAAGTAGACAGTATTTAAGAGTCACACCTTTCATCAGTTGGTATAAACCAGAGTGACCCATTTAGTTGCAAAGATCAATAGAATTCCTCCCATTAGCTGACATCACATTAGTCAGCCTATAAACTACAGGAGGCATTTGAGTTATTTAGCAGACGCTCTCATCTAAAGCTACGTACGGGAGCAGTTAGGGTTAATTGTGTCGCTCCCCTTTCTGGTTCAGGTACTCATCGTAGCAAACTTTGATGCTGGTCAAATTCTTAAACAGCGGGCGGCTTCACTGATGGACCTTTGACCTTTAAACTCCTACTTTCTGTCACACAATCCTGTTCTCTCTCTGCCATTGTCTCTCTGTTTCTTTTCTCATTTCCAGGTGAAGCTGTCGATGGGGACAGAGTTCTGTCAGCCTCATATCATGCCCGCCCACCTGGCAGCCCTGGCATCAGCGGCAGCAGCCATGGGCTCGACCTTGCCTGGCATTGGCCACGCCCACAGCCCTGGCCCCGCCCTTTTTCACCCTTTGCTCCGGCCCGCCCCCGGACCTGTCAGGACCTCCCACACACAATTATTGTTTTCCCCCTATTGACTCTGGACACACTGACCTCACAACCTACCACCATAGACTCTACTGAGTTCTCACCATGGACTTCCTGCATACAGTAGGTTGTTATGGAACAGGGTCACAAATTACATAAATCCTCTTCCTTGTTTGTACCCATCTAAATACAATATACATTCACCAGACTGAATTACAGACACACTGGTGTTGTCTGCCCCAGGCTCACCGGCTGGGCAGACCTACTGTCATTGATTTCCAACAGTACTCATGCTAGACCAGGGCCATGGTTTCTCACTGTCCTCTTATGTCCACAGTCAGAGAGGAAACACACTGCTACGGCTGAGGGCTGAAAGCAGGTTATGGTGGGTTAGTGATAACGTGTTGGCTGTGGATGTAGAAAATGTATTATGGTATTATGGTTATCCACTGCTTTCAATGGCATGTTCTCCTTATGTGTTTCTTATCTGACTATCATTTATACCATGAGGACAAAGAGACAACAAGGAAACTCCACATCTGGGCCACTGTCCATTCTGTTTCAATTAGATGACTACAGCTCAACAAATTTAAACCCCATCTTATGTTCTACTGGACCACACACCCTTGTCATCAGGACAGTGGGAACAGCCTATTGGTTCTACATGCATATCACTGACTATTTTTATCTCCCACCTATGTTCGTAGTTAGTACCTGGAACAAACTAGGTACTAGTTGGCCCGCATGTTTCCATGCTACTCACGTGCCCACCAATCATACTCAATGGCAGGACTTGATTTCAAATTGTACCGCAATAATGTATAAGACAAACCAGTGAACTATGCAGTGTTATTTCTGTCTAATGCCAGACACAGTCTGAGCTATACATGTGCTATAGGGATATATTAAAGATGCAGTGTCGCACTCATATCATTGGTACACCGGAGATCGCTAACGCTTATGATTTGGGGGGATGGTATGGATAGACAGAAAGCAAAGCTCTCCTCATCTACTGTAAGCACTTTAAGTCTGTCCTAGGTTGATGTCTACAGTGCATTGGATACCTAGAGTATGTGTTGTAGTTCCCTTGTATCATGTGTATGTTTGTGTGTTTGTGTGTGTGTGTAAGTGCCTGGGATCATGTGAGTGTCCCCGCCCACAGCTGGACACGAGTAACCAATCCCCACTAACCACATTGTCAGCTAAAGGGACCACTTAGGCTTGTGAATATTATCTGTTAATGTGTCAAAGATGAACAATTTCAAATAAAAGAATCTTACTTTGTTAACTTTGTTGATGCTCCATTTCACCCAGAGGGTCTGTACGGTGGTCATAGGTTTACATATTGTTATACATGATAATTAACGCACCTTGCATTCTTCCCCTTAGTAATCTGTAACTAAACAAATGCAGCTTTCAGAATCGGCACTACAGTATCAATGTAAACTCATCAAAACACAAGGAGCGATCAGTTACATTGTTGTTTAGTCTGTCTGTGGGCCGTGACCCAATAAGCCAGTGAATCGTCTCCAGTCTGTGATTGATCTGCCCATGACTCCCTACATTCCGAACACACCTCTCTAACCAGATGCGGCTCAATTCCAGCCCTAATTCCACTCCAAAACCAATAGGGCCGACAGCGTCCAGAGAGCAAAAGTTGTTGAGTGGGACAGCTGGCACCATCTTGCTCCCGTTCTTTCTTTGTCGTTGGAACAGTAATAAGAAAACATCTGGAAGTGGTACACTATGTTCTGTTCCAGAGAGTTGTCAGCAGACAGAGTCCAACTCACCTTCTCAGTCATCAGTGAATTCAATTAATGTAATGTAGCTTGGCTAGCAGACAGCTCTCTGTTGATAACAGAGAAAACAGAGATTGTTGCTGGTTTAACAATGGAATGGTAAAGGCCATTGGGTTTATGAATGTGTGACAAATTGATAGTCATGTTCCTTGTTACCACACCATTGAAAATGTTGTAGTTTAGTAATAGCATCACCGTATTAGAAATCAAAAGAAACACATATTGAATTAAATGACTTCATAACAAATCTCTTACCCTTCATATTTAGAGGGTGTTTTTCTCACAGTTTTTTTCACACTGAAGTTCATTTTACTATTACTTTCACCGTTTTGTTTTTCCTCTGTGTCTTGTAGGCTGTAGAAAACACTTTGGTGCCGGAGTGTGTGTGTCCAGGCGCAGTGGGACGTGTGGTAACACCGGATCTGAAGTTGAGTACCCTTGGGACACAAGTGCAGATTCAGACAGCATGCCTGTCTGATTCCACATCCCGATAAATGCCTCTATTAACATTCCACGTCCATTAGGACTTTGACATCTTTAGTCAATCAGGTGACATACTGTAGAGTTTGTGATAACCTTTGCCCTGGCAACCGTGTTTTGACTCATGGTGCTTAACACAGGGTTTCAGTGGCTTTTATGGGTCATGTTTAGAAAGTGATTTAGTTAGAGGTCCCAGAGACTTGTGTATATTATGTCATACTCTTTGTGCTAATATATTCTTCATGTCATATTCTTCATATCAATCCTTAAGTTCAAACTTGGAATTTCAAGACTGAGATAAGATGGTATATTTATGGATCCTGCTCATATTATCAAACATATTATGCATCCAGCCCATTAGGATTATTAGTTAAGAAGCTGTGTCCTTCATCTTATTCCTAATTTGGCTTTGGTGTATCGGACAAAGTGTGAAAGGATAGTAAACAATAGTTATTCTACTGTGACATGTATAGTTGTTATTCCATAGCATGTATCTCCAATGTAGAACTGATACTACAACATAAGCACATAAAATAAGTATATAGGATACTGTTTGAATTTCATCTGAACATTTCAGTCAAACACCATAAATACCATTTGCCTTTGTTACTTTTCCTGTGTCATGGAGTTGGATTACTGTCTTAACTGGAGAGAAGAATCTGACTGAGACTGCCCTTTTTGTGAAGACCATGGAGTGTTGTTAAGTGTGCTTCAGGGAGTGTTCACACTAAGCCAAAGAAACCCGACTAAGAGGGAAAAACATTCCTTTTTGGTTTGTGCCTCTGGATTTAATATTGTGTGCTCAAAACCACAAGTGCAATCTATTAAAATGAATTGAGTTCTTGCCAACCCTAAAGTCAAATGAAGGTCAGAAAACTGACGTTATCATATTTGAAGTTTGTTTTAGAAATGCCACAGAGCATTTTTAAATAATCTTGCTTTGTCAGTCTAGTACTTATGTTTGTGACCTTTGCAATGATGCTCATTCTTTAAATAATAATTATTCTATGTGTAATGAATTTCTTGTTAATGTAATGTAGAAAGACATCCAACAAATAGTATAGATTTTGTCATGTATTGACCTGAGCCTCCTTCAGGCCTTCCAATGCTCAGCATGAATTCTGTGGGCATTATATGTTCTGTGAACAGAAGTTGACCTGACCTATACATAGTACAGAGTGAAACATGCCACCTTTCTACAACATTTATTACAGTATTATGGTTTATTTGCATTCATTATACATTCAAAATAATAAACAAACGTCAACATGACATATGTCCTTTTAAAACATTCCTAATTTCTCCATAAAAATATCATAACCAAGGCCCAAAAAGATTGATTGACTTTTAAGGACTTCAATTAATCAGGTGAACTCAATTACAGTATTTAACTATTTCTCTGAATTGTTACTCCATAACTTCTAATATTCCAGACTGTGATGGTTGTTCTGCCTGTTTTCTACAACCATAGGCTCCTCTAAGCAGATGTCTGAGGAGAACGCTTTAATAAACTATTTTAAAGTTTCCAGTTGCAAATTTCAACTGTCAAAAACATTGGCACACACACACTTGCCCAAAACTGGTCAGATTTACACAATTGAACCAACAGGTCAAAGCTAAATATCTACAGTGTATCTTACACAACAAGGATCTGCATGGGAGAGTTGTTAGAAGAAAGCTTTTTTTGAAACCTCTTCACAAAACTAAATTTCTTCTCAAGTATGCAAAAGAAAACCTTGACAAGCCAGAATTGTTTTGGGGTAATATGCTTTGGCCACAACCAAAGAAAGTACATTTAGAGAAAAAAGTGCAAAGCATTTCAACAAAAAAGAAATGTGCCTACGGTTAAGAACGAGGGGGTCTACATTATGCTTTATGTTGTCTGGCTGCCAGTGGAAGAATGGATTCAACTAAATATCAACAAATTGTACAAACTGATATCCATCAGTCAGTCAGTACACTGAAGCAGAAACGTGGTTGGATATTTCAGTAAGACAAAGATCCAAAACATACTGTACCTTGAAATCAACCATGAAATAATAAAAAAGAAGTGTAAAGTTTTTGGAATGGATGTCTCAGGCTGCAGACTTAAATATTATTCTAAATCTGTGGGGAGATCTCAAACATGCAAGGAGATACAATAATCTTTCTGACCTAGAAGAATTCTGCAAGAAAAAAAGACTAGAAAGAATAATTAGTAATAGAATAATTAAAAGAACAATTTAAAGAATAAAAGAAGAATAGATAAACACATGGATAAACGCTGGATACAGAAAACATTTGGACAGATGTTTTGGAAGAATGTGCTAATAAGTATTAAGTGCAGGTGGGTAGCATGAAATTTTGGGCCCTTTACAAATGCTGTCTCTGAGGGCCCCTCCCTTATTTATTCCCGCATTTGAGTGCCCCTCCACACGTTCATTTTGACGTCACTTTGGCGCGCGCCCGGTCGGGGTGCGTTAAGAATACTGCAGGCATTAGAGCCCTATGTACTTGGTACCCCATTTCCCCCGGTCCTACACCCCTGTCACAATGCCTCTCCTGGCAGTCCAATTTCACTACCCCTAGATCACTTAGTTTCTCTGTAAAGCACATACACCAGGATCCACTCAGTAATCTTTCTGAGTGTAATATTTCTAATTGGCATATATAACTACTCACCTCTCCACCTGATAGCTGATGTGTGGTGAGTGTTCTGGCGCAAAATGGCTGCCGTGCATCACCCAATTGGGTCCTACACATTGGTGCTGGATGAGGTGGGCTTTCCCCCTCTCTGTGTAAAGCAATTTGGGTTCCTTGAAAAGCGCTATATAAGTTGAATTATTTATTATTTATAATCGCCATCTGTATTTAGTTCCTTTTTTCATGTGTTCTGTGTCTTTCATTGTCTGGCTGTAGGTTTGTGTGAGGTGTAGCGATGTATTCAATATCAAAACAAGATAAACAAAGTCCTTTTATTTTGTAAATCTTTATCAATATCAAAACAAGATAAACAAAGTCCTTTTATTTTGTAAATCTTTCAGATTAAACACTGTTTGCTTTGTATCATTTTGCCAATTGGCACTGTTCCTCCAGCATCATCGTACCTTACCCACAGTACCAGTCAGTAACCAGTTAAACACAACTTTGTGACATAATATGCCAAAAGTGTAATCCCGCTTGAACAGTCCACAGTTGTAGCAATTTTTTCAAACAAAACAGCTCTTAGACAAATATTGCATTATATATATATCTTTTTCTATTTCCAAATGTTATTTTGGACCTATTTCATTTTGAAGGTTTGTTTTGTCCAATTTCATGAATATGAAAGGTTCACCACGTCTGAGAGGTTAGACATTGGCCCAAATATACATATAAATTACTAAATTAGTTGACATGATTTCTAATGTTGTCATGGCTCAAACCGTTCCTACTGTAGTAATTTTAATGTCTTGCTTTGACCTGCCCTTGCATTACCATGATGACTTTGGTAATTAATGAGCCTTTCATTATTGGCTCAAACAGATGTCACTCAAGTGAGATGAAAACTGTGATCCTTATAAATAACCTGCTGCCATAAACACAGTGTGTCCTACTGCATGCCCTCAAGCGTGAACACATCTGATAAGTGCTATAAATTACAAGGACAAAGAACAGTGAAACGGTTCCATGTCAGTGACTGGCACATACAGTATATCAGACAGCATGAAGTAATAAAAGCTTATAGTGCTCCATCCCTCCTTTAGGAATCAAATAAGTGTTCAAATAGAACACATTAATCTGAGGTCATATGAGAGGACAGTCTATAAAAGGCAGCATGATAAGCTGTAACTAGGGCCTACGGAAGCTAAGTTCTAAACTATTGAGCGTGCTAAACTAGTTTAGTTTACCTTTATTTTACCAGGCAAGTTGACTGAGAACACATTCTCATTTGCAGCAAGGGCCTAGGGAGAAGGGGGAGAGGAAAATGAATGAGCCAATTGAAAGATAGGGAGATTAGTTTGTCATGATGGTGTAAGGGCCAGATTGTAAATGTGTCAAGGACACCAGGGTTAACACTCTTACTCTTATAAATAGTGCCATGAGGTCTTTAGAGACACCTGTTTAACATCCCATCCAAAAGAGGGCAACCTACACAGGGCAGATGTTCTTATTAGTGCCCTTGGGAGATCGGAATGATCTTTAAACCAGAGGGAGGACTTCCCCCTACTGGCCCTTCAACACCACATCCAGCAGCAATGGTCTCCCATCCAGGGACTAACCAGGCCCGACCCTGCTTAGCTTTAGAAGCAAACCAGCAGGGCAATACAGGGCTCTATGCTGCTGGCTAAATTCAGGTGCCCTTGTGTGTTCTCTAAGTCAAGCACCTAACAAGATTAAGTGGACAGGAAATACTTAAGCTACAGGATTATTAACATTTAAAGTGGAGATAATATAAACTGTTCGTGAATGACTCATTTTGTTTAGTCTTTAGATTACATATCTCTACAGGCAACTGTCTGGTTTATGATATTTGTTTGTATTAGATCCAGTGTTGCCATCTTCTTCTCATTAGTCCTGAACGATGCATCCTGAAATGTGGAATAATACATGCAGGGCCAGTTGAGGTGTCTTGGTAATGAGACTGTAACAGAGGTGACATCTCAGGGTTTCAGTGGTGACACCTAGGATGAGTAATACACAAAAACACACCAAGTAACAGCTGTGACTGTGTCACCTTGTGTCAAATGCAGGAAAGAAGTGTTTGCATAGGTGTAAAGTTGCATCTGTAATCAAGCTTATGTATTGTATGTCATTCCGGCAGTGTCTTTACATTTCAACAGTTTGGTATGGCAACATTTCAGTAAAATGCTCTGTATTCTTTGCTGTTAAAAAAAAAAAATCACAAATGATTCAGAAACAAACTGTAAACTAACACTGAAAATGCTGAAAATCTGCTTAAAATCAAGTAACAATTAACAAGTACCCTTGAAAGAAAGGACCACAGGAAGCAATGCAGTGCTGGAAGTCGGCAACACAACATCATATTTTAATACAACCATGTGCTCTCACTAAACATTCCCATCATATGATTTCACCAGGCCCTCTAGATGACATCACTTCCTGTTTGTGGCTGACTGAAACACAAAAACAAGGAGGTTAAAATGCCTAAACTCGCATAACAATTGAATTAGTCAATTAATGGACATTGGGTTACATTTGCAATTTGTCACACCTGTGACATACGCTGTGTTACAAGTAAAAAGATTAAACTACATAATGATATTTAATACATAATGGCTATTTACTGGGATTGCCAAGTCAATGTA
Source organism: Umbra pygmaea (assembly GCA_016801145.1). Classification (NCBI taxonomy): domain Eukaryota; kingdom Metazoa; phylum Chordata; class Actinopteri; order Esociformes; family Umbridae; genus Umbra; species Umbra pygmaea. The sequence continues at coordinate 12,520 of JACXGM010011956.1, forward strand.
TTGGTATGCAAGGTAATCTACAGTAAGTTTGTGTATGCATACTCTAGGTATGGGGACCTGCACATAGATAATAAAAAATAGCCGCAACAACAGTAATTTCAGTAAGTTGGAAAATGCCAAATCAGTTTTCTGTTTTGCACAAGAATCAACAGATTTTCAACCTTACCATGATGAATGTGTGTGATCACATTACATTTTAGTCATTTAGCGGACGCTCTTCTCTGGAGTGACTTACTTTGAATACAGGGATATCACTCTGGACCAACTGAGGGTAAATGCCTTGCTCAAGGACATTTGGACAATGGCACATTGTGTACGAATGTGTAAGTGTACTTTTTAATTAAATTTCTGTAAGTACGTGGACATTCCTCATTCAAAGATGTGTTGGTGGATCTATTCATTGAAGAATGTTTGTAGAATTTGTGTTTTGTTCTTTTGTGATAGCATTTTACATATTGTGAAACTTATGTCTTTATATTAATAAACCTTTATTTATATAGCACCTTTCATACAAGGAATGCAGCTCAAGGTGCTTTACATCAATAAAGGTCAAATAAAATGGAAGAAATTTGGGGAACACTTTACATTACGGCACGGTAATAAGATTGTAACAGTGGGGTGACAGTGTGAAAATAAAGAGGTAATATGCAGCTAATAACATGTAATTACCAAAGTAATAACTGGGTAATACATCACAGTAATAAGATGTAATACTGGGGTAATAAGGTGATAAGAATGTAACAGATGTATTAACATGCAATTACCAATGTAATAACTAGGAAAGGGTTTGATGATTCCATATGTATATCTGGGTAATGGTAATATAGTTATATTAATATTGTAATAACATGATAATAATGGGGTATTATATGTTGATGTTTTCACAGTATTATAGGTTACTATCAGTGTAATACCTTCCAAATTAGAACTTCTTGGAATATAAAATTGATAATTACCATATTATAATGCTGAAATTCATCCACCCTTTATGTTCCAAATATTTCCCTTTAGTTTCAAAGGTAATACTTTACAAATTATATGTTTAATCTTGTGACTTCTAACCTGGAAACACATCTGGTAGTTTTGCATTTTGCAGCACTGATTCATGGTTATTACACAGAAATGACCAGATGTTTGTCCAGGTAAGAAGTCACAAGATTAAACATATAATTTGTAAAGTATTACCTTGAAAAAAAATAGAAATATTTGGAACATAAAGGGTGGATGAATTTCAGCATTATAATATGGTAATTACCAATTTTTTATTCCAAGAAGTTTTATTTAATTTGGAAGGTATTACACTGATAGTAGCCTATAATATTGTGAAAACATCAACATATATTACCCCATTATTATCATGTTATTACAATATTAATATAACTACATTACCATTACCCAGATATACATATGGTTATCATCGAACACTTTCCTAGTTATTACATTGGTAATTGCATGATATTTACATGTTATTACCTATACAATACCTCTTTAATATCACACTGTTACCCACTATTACCATCTTATTACCGTGCTGTAATGTAATGTGCTGTAAAGGGCTACTGAAATTTGCATCAATAAAAACATTTACATCAATAAAAGTCAAAGAAATGTAAAAAGAAATTCAAACATAAAAAGCATAGAGCACATCAATATAGATCAAGGATCTCCAACCCTGTTCCTGGAGAGCTACTGTCCTGATTGTTTTCACTCCAACCCTAATTTAGCTCACCTGATTCTAATGATTAGCTGATTGATAAGCTTGATCAGGCAACATTATGTGTGGTTGGAGTGAAAACCTACAGGATAAAAGCTCTCCATGACCAGGGTTGGAGACCCCTGGATAGATGGGCCAGTTTGGCATACACATTCAGCGGAGTCCTGGACAAAACAAAATTAAGCTTAATGGCAATCCCCTTTTAACTTTTCCATTTTAGTCCTGCACTAAATTGTGTATTTTCAGACACTTGGTCTTAATAAGTTGCTGACTTAGCAAATTTGATGTTGGCATTGAGGCAATATTGTCATTCAAACTACCAAATTATTAAATAATCAAATAAAAATAATAGATTTGTATTTTTTAACATATTATTCACAGATTTGTCTGCAAAAATAACATACACTGGTTCATATGATGTGCCTGATTCGGTAGGCTGCTGCCATCTGTTGGAGAAAAGCATGGCCTGCAGCTACACAAGCTAAATACACACAAAACAACAGAGGACACTGTTACTATCTTGGCAAAATAAATTTGAATGCAATGAGGTCTTTGTAAATGTATATTTGACAAAGCAATGCTATTTTTAATGCTGTTTTCCCTCAACTCTCAAACACAGATGACTTCCATAATGGCCAAAGTGCTTCCAAATCTATTCCTTTATTCTATTGCCCAGAAACACATGACTTCTGAAGGCTATTGCATTGCTGCACAGTGTGTCATATAGCTTTTAGTTGCCAAGGAAACTGTGGCCATGGAAACACTAGTAAATAGATTATCCCAATTTAAAGAACACTAAAACCTCAGGCGTGCCCAAACCCGCGGTTCACCTCTATCTGGAATTTTTCACAAGGCTAATATGATACATAAGAAAGTAGTTATTTAATACTGAAATAGTGGAACTTATGAAATTAACATTTCAACATATTTCAGTCCTGACTTGTTTGTAATCCAGTTTATTGTCTTTTCATTCCAGTGGCTCTATTCTTCTGTATTTTAAAGCAGTAATTCCATGCTCTTCACAACACAAAGCCCTTGATGCTAGGGGCAATATCCTTGGCAACCTATCTATTGATCAGGGGTGAGAGATGCTTTGGCCAGTGTGGTCTTATGGGCAAATATAGTGTGTCCATACACCAACTGACGCAACATCCTGATCTGTGCTGTGTGTGAGGGGAATTCCACATGGAGAAAAAACATGGAGAACGTAACCATTTTCCAGAAGAGGTTTGGAGGGAACCAGCTTCTTTGAGGTCTTTCCAAGCAGGACCTGTTGCTTTCCTGGAGAACGTTCAGATGGAACCACTTTCCTGCTTGGAAGTCAATTCAATACTACACCAGGCCTTAACCGAGCCAGGCCAAGAATAGTGCACAAGGCCAAGGACGGGGGCAGCTACAGAATCTGTTTGGAGGTGATCCTAGCTTTCACCACAACCTTTTGGAGGTCTTATATGGAAATGCAGTGGCTAAGATAGCCATAACTTTCATTAAGTGCCATCTATAAGTGTGATCTTTATTTTATCCTACTGAACCCTCCAATATAATTTTTCAGCTGCTGCAAATTCCATCTTACCAGTGTCATTCATGTATATTGCCATATTGCTGTATTTTATTTATTATTTATTACTCTACTAAAACGCCTTGCATCGCTAGCAAAGGGATTCGTAACCAAACATTTAACTATAACAGATAGTAACTGCAATTTAAAATATTCAGATTCTATGTAACCAATGGAGACCACCTACTTTAGTTTGATGTGCCAGAGACTGGTAGAACAAACTAGTGAAATGCAATGGAAAGAGACTGCAGCCTAGACTATATCTAACCACCTGAAGATCTCCCAATAGACAACATGCACCTTGCTTTTGACATTTGCATATAGGCTGTGGAAGCAGCGTTGGTGTAAGGTTATAGGGAGAATATTACACTCCTGGTAATATTTAAGGGTTGGCAGAGGTGGACAAAGTATCGAGTAAAAGTACTTTTCTGAGTAACTCTTGAGTTCACACGTTAAGTCCCTACTTAAGAACAAATTGATCAGGTAAAAGGAGTTCACATCTTACCGCTGACCATGATCGATATTTCCTTTACACTTTCTAATTGTTTTATAGGTTACTGTTAAGATATGACCTTCCTTTACCTGATCAATTTGGTCTTAACTTGTGAACTCACGAGTTACGCAGAAAAGTACTTTTACTCAAGTAAATGTCCACCTCTGGGGATCGGATGGACATAGTGAAAACACACGAGTAGATAAAGCTAACAATTACCCAAGGTTGGCAACTTTAAGCCTTATTAATATTATATTTTATTTTCTTGTAATACTAAAGACATAAAAGGCATATAATATACATTAATTACTGATTTATTGACTTGTACCCAGACACTCAAACTGAAAAGGCCTTTACTAGTAATCTTTTGACTTGTTGTCATAACAACCACCAGTCCATTCCAGTAACCCAGGTTTGTAACGCTAGGTTAGCATGTCCAACACAGTCTATCGCTGCTATATAAAAATGTGTGGGGGCAGTGAATAACTAAAACAGACCACCAACATGTGCAATGCAATATTCATCTCAATGTGAACAGGTCACTTGAAGAAAAGTAACAAGACGGGATATACAATTGATTTGTTAATAACACCACATTTAAAATTACCATCATTAATTAGCGTTTGACCAGTTTCTGACAAGGTAACACAACCATACTGTAACTAGACCTACGTGGGTGAACTGTACATTTGTTCAACATTTCTACTAGTTCACACCCTTCAGGCTGCATTGGAAGAAGACAGCATTGCACCACCTTATAACTGTACTGTAGTGGGCACCAGGAAGAGTAGCTGCTGCTTTGGCAGGAGCTATTAGAGATCCAGATTAACAGACTGATAAAAGCCTTATGTACGTGCGTGGTCTGATTTGCTTTAAACATTTAGCGCCACTATTTTTGACCAGTTGATAGCTGAACATTAACACGGTGTGGGGGGAAACAAAAGACTTAACAGTCACACAGAGTCGGGTGTTAGCAACACAATTTACAAAGCTTATTTGAGCATGTCTAACCCAGTTGTGTTGATCGCATTACTAACCGCATTATCAACCATTAAGAGAAAAATGTGTTCGGCAGTGGGACTTTCCACAACGCACTGGCCGGTCATCGTGGAAGTGACAAACTTTTCGGACTCATCCAGTCACAAAACCACCCGTAAATCCTGTTTAACCAGTTGCAGTGGGCCAGTGATGTAACGTTGCCAATGGATGTTCTCGCTTAACCGCTTGTCCGATGAAGACGTCTCGACAGCTGGTTTGATGGTCTGGATGAAGGCTTGGTTTGACAGTTCTTGTCTGACAATTCACTTCAAAACGTCAGAGCAGTCATAGCCTCCAGACATTTTACAAAGGCCAAATTTGATTTGTTTTGGTTAGAATAAAAACTAAAAACGTAAGCAAATCAAAGACATCTTAATGTCCTTCCCAGCTCACTAATCCTGTGACTCTGAGCTGGTTAAATGTTGTATTCAGGGAATGAGTCCAGAACATGCCAACGAACATACACACACAGACATACAAATTCACTGGCTGCTTTTGCTCTCATAGGGGTTAGTGTTCCAACTCAGTTAGGTTAAAGATGTGTGTGTTTTAGGCCTTGTAGTGATAACATGCATCCATTATACTGATATACACATAAAAATTAAAGTAAAAAAACAATGAAGGTTTTAGAAAGGCAGCTATACAGAGTCTTTATCTATTCCAGGGACAAGAGGTGGGGGTTCTGCTGTCAGGTTGGGGGGGGGGGCCTTCACAGATGTTATTCAGAGTTAAGAGGGAGGATGAACAAATTAAGAGGGGCCAAGGATGCTAAGTACTGCAGCAGGGCCGGCCGGCAGGCTGCGCTGTGTCGGTGAGGTCCACGCCCTGGTTCCGCCCACTGTTCGCTCCGGCAGCTTGAGGCTCGTTCTTGGGTAATTTCTTTGCTGTGGAGAGAGTTACCATTTATGGCCTGGGGGTCTTTTATTATACTAATAAAACATTAATTTAAAAATTGCACTCACACACAATAATAAATTGTCAATTTTTTCATTTAAGTATTTATGTAAAAATAAAAAAATAAAACATACCAATAGCCAGGAATATCTCATTAACGTTCATCGAGGTCTTTGCCGATGTTTCCATGAACAGCAAACTGTTGTCATCTGCATATGATTGTGCATCCTATAAGGAAATCATCAGCAAAATCAGTTATTTTACAGCAGTCACCACATGTAAAAGGGAAATATAGATTTCTTTGTATATCATTTGGGGAAAATGTTCTTGCATTTGAACTAGCGCAGTGTCAAATTTATTACCAATGTCTCCAGCACAAACCTGAATGTCCAACGCTCTTTTGCTTGCAAGGTCAGCCTTGTTCCCAGCCAATGCTATTACAATATTTGGACTGGCTTGTCTCTGGAGCTCCTTAACCCAGTTCTTTGCTCGTGCAAATGACTCCTGGAACACAGCAGAAAATGAGAGATGGTCTGAAGTCAGAAGATAACATGTTCCATGTGGTGTTGAGGACAACACATTCTCTGGCTGCCTATGCTATTGACTTTGTAGAACATCAAGATGTGAGCTTGTTAAAGATCTAATAGGAAAAGACAAATAAGCCCAATGTCCCCCGGCTTAAATACATTAGGGCTTGTAAACAACAGTTCATCAACCACTGGCTGAGCTGAAGACATGCACTTCTTCAAACATTGTCGTAGGTTTTGTTCTGAACTTGGACTTAGAAATCAAATCGTAAGCTCTTCTTGACAGCACATTATCATTGAAGACAATGGTTAATCAACTTCTCAGCAAATTTGAAATAGAGCAAAGCAGAAAAACATTCACATCAAATCATTGGGATCCTTGAAAGGAGTAAAAATTACTATAATTTACACCCTGTTGTAATATTCTGTACTTCATCAATTACTTTAAATTCAAGGTCTAAACAGCTACTGGATCAAGCCCCTAATGTCACTGACCTTAAAGAGGGTCCCAGGGACGCTGAAAGACTAATAGCCGAATGCCAGATTCACTTCTAATTTTTACCCATATAGATAATAATGCAGGTGGAAGTTGAACATTTTCACTTAAGTCAATCACTTTATATTTTTGGGAAATAAATGTACAATGAGTAGTAAATGTATATTTTGTGTAATTTGTCATTTTGGTTGATTAGATTAAATCATTACGGAAGCAAAATACACTCACCTGCCACTAGGGGTGGGCGATACTGCAACATTTGGATTTGATCTGATACCAAGTAATACAGGGCCAGTATTGCCGATATTGATACTGATACTTTTGATAATTAAAACAGCTCATGTACTTTCACGTACAGGAGAGTGGTGTACCATGATTTGAGGTATTTATCATTTTTATATTTTTATTTTACTTTAGAATTACTTATTATGTTGAGACATACCTTTCCATGATTTTGGCCTACTTTTTAGACATCTTAGGAAGTAAAATTCTCAGTGCACTGGAAGATAATTTTGATAATTACTTAACTCATATTCCATCTTAATTTAGGTACTTATTGTATTGTTGTTGGAGGTGTGTTTCAGTGCATTGTAAGGTGAGTGGTGGAATTTCTACCTGCCACTTGTGATCAATAGTGTTGCTTTTGTGTCAGATTGGCAGTTGGTTCCAGGTAGTCAGGCTGCATGCACTCTGCATGTGCGACCAGTATGTTTGTTATTGAGTGCACTGCACAGTCACAAGCAATAGCAGCGGATCTGGAGAAGCACTTAAGATGTTGAAAAGAGAAACTAAAAGTGGTATCGATCCTCAAAACAGTAGTATCGATCTTCAAACACGAGACGTAATATCAGTAGTATCGATATTTTGGGATCGATCCGCCCACCCCTATTGGCCACTTCTAGGTACACCGTGCTAGTTCTAAGTTGGACCAACCTTTGCCTTCAGAACTGCCTTCATGACATAGATTCATCTAGGTGCTGGAAACATTACTAACAAATGTTGGTCCATATTGACATTATTGCATCACAGTTGCTGCAGATTTGTTGGCTGCACATCCATGATGTAAATCACCCATTCCACCACATCAAAAAGGTGCTGAATGGATTGAGATCTGGTGACTGTGGAGCCATGTGTGTACAGTGAACTCATTGACATGTTCAAGAAACCAGTTTGAAATGTGACCTTTTTGACATGGCATGTTATCCACTGTGGTCCTAGAAGGAAGGACATGGTCAGCAACAATACACAGATTGGCATTTAAATAATGCTCAATTGGTACTAAGGGGCCCAAAGTAGGGGTCGGCAATAAATCAATATTTATGATATTTAAAAAAATGCAATCGATGATAAAGATATGTAATATTTTCACAAGAATTCATGTTATTGTAGTTAAATAACGTTAAATAATAATAATGTTCCACAAACTAACATCGCTAATTTGCGTTTAACACAAACACCCAATCAAACAACAGCCGCCAACGACACTATTTAATTTATGGTTGAACAATAAGTCAGATTGATAGCGAAAGCAATTTGAAAGAGAGGAAAATTAAGAAATTGTGACTAAAAAAGGAAGTACCACTTAATATGACAGGTGTTTGGCTTTTTGAAGTCAGACAAAGTACAGATAAACATTCTGAGCAAAACATGTCAGCGAGTTGTGCAGAGAAAGTCAGGATTACAGACTATACACTGCGTTCATTTCACCATGGCACTGCGCCACAGCAAAACCATTCTGTTTTGACACATGAATGACATTTGCTTGCCATTTCGATAATCTGTCTTGTTATGATCCTGTTCTTAAAGTTATTCAGCTGGCACACTGTCCAATTAATCCGGAAATGACATAAGTGATGCAGCTCATGTCAAAGCAAAGTCGCCCTTTGTAGTCGGATAGGCTTTTCAACTGATAACTGTAATTAGCAAGCTATCTTTTGTAGATGACAATAACAAAAAGGAGAAAGTAAAAAAATTGCACAAAGGAAGACGTTTTCAATACAATATAGGTGAGCGTAGAAAATGAGTTGTGTCGAGGTGCTTGTATCGTCAGTATGTTACTTTCCATTGGGGCTGCTAAGCCATGTTGTAGTATTAACTATGCTCTAAACAATAGAATATGACTTGCTGCTGTTTGCGATCAGAACATGAATGAATTTACCAACGTAGCTAATATTAGGGTGACTGAAGCACTTTAAATTATTAAATTTTTCCCTGACATATCTCCATTGAAACAGTCCTTTAGGATGTATTATCATAATAGGATCTAAAACTCATATGGAATTAAAAAAGGATCTACTGTATATTATCAGAATCTGTTTTTGGTTTATTTTATAGGATTTGCATAGGATCCAGTCCAGTAAGTCTATTTGCTAGAATTCTCTTAACATGAGTTTTTTATATGGTGGATATGGTTTCAAATGATGATTGGATTATCCCAAATAACTGATTATGGAGTGAAATCTGCATGTTGACACAAGAAACCAAATCATCTGAAAACTATATTATTTCAAACAAAAGTTTCAATACAAAAATGGGTTCAATAAGGGTAACCCTCTCTCGTTTTGTTGTCTTTATCTTATTTGTGCATCTTCATTACCTGAAAACACAGCATTAAATAAGCCAACTGCATTGCACTAAAATAAATGCAAAATATGTCCATCTTTCGGAAAGTACGGTACATAAATTGATTGGAAGTTCCTCTTCCCAGTGTATATTGTGATATTCATTGATATTCGAATGACATGAAAAAAAAACTTGTTTTTTTGCCATATTGCCCAGCCCAGAGTGTGCCAAGAAAATATCCCCCACACCATTACACCACCACCACCAGCCTGCTGAACCTTTCATACAAGGCAGGATGGATCCATGCTTTCATGTTTTTATGCCAAATTCTGACCCTACCATCCGAATGTCACAGCAGAAATCAAGGCTCATCAGGACAAGCAACATTTTTCCAATAATCTATTGTCCAGTTTTGGTGGCCCTGAGCAGATTTTAGCCTCAGTTTCCTGTTCATGGCTGACAGGAGTGGCACCTTGTGTGGTCTTCTCCTGCTGTAGCCCATCTGCTTCAAGGTTTGACATGCTGTGCATTCAGAGATGCTCTTCTGCATACCTTGGTTGTACAACAAGTGGTTATTTGAGTTACTGTTGCCTTTCAATCAGCTCGAACCAGTCTGGCCCTTCTCTCCTGACCGCTGCCATCAACAAGGCATTTCTGGCCTGAGAACTGCTGCTCACTGGATATATTCTCTTTTTGCAACCATTCTCTGTAAACCCGAGAGATGGTTGGGTGGGAAAATCCCAGTAGATCAGAACTTTCTGAAATACTCAAACCAGCCCATCTAGCGCCAACAAGGTTGCCATGTTCAAAGTAATTTAAATCAAATTTCTTCCCCATTCTGATGCTTGGTTTGAACTTCAGCAGATCGTCTTTACCATGAATACATTGCCAAATGTACTGACTTACTGCCACGTGATTGGCTGATTAGATATTTGCAGTAACAACCAGTTTAACAGATGTACCTAATGATGTAGCTGGTGAGTGTATATTCCACATGTTGGAAAACACCACTATGTCTGTGTTGTTGTTTTTTCAACACATCTTTATCAGGGGTGGCAGTCATTTTGGAAGTGACTGTGATCAACTTATCAAAACTATGATGTCACTGGAGTTCCCTTTCAAATACAAAAATCTTAAAGGAACACTCCTAAACACCTCAAAATCACTGTGCCGGTCATGTTTCCGACGACAGTCACAAAAAATACCTTCTCACCGCGTTCGGTAATTCGTCACTGCGAAAGTTTCAAAAATACTAAATGTTAGTTTTGAAATGAGTCGATCTTTGAATCCAGTCGATAGAATAAAACGAAACAAATAAATAGCAAGTCAAGCAAACGCATCCCCTGAATTTTGATGTATTTTCAAAGATGTTGCAATGACTTCACTGCACTTTGTTTAGACCAAATGACAACTAGAACTACACAATAAGTGTCCACATAGACATACAGAAAAATCCAAAGAAGGCAAATACACTCATCTTTCAAAACAACTCATTTTTCCTGAATATTCTTATTCATCATATGCAAATCCCAAATTAAAAATGTATTCAGTATTATCCTTTGAGAAAGTCAATATTTATTGCCATTGACTCACTTCATTAGTGATGTCATAGACCACGATGGCAGCCTGTGCTCCTCTGTAGTACATGGGGGCCAGGCTGTGGTAACGCTCCTGCCCTGCTGTGTCCCAGATCTCAAACTTGACTGTTGTGTCATCCAAACATACCGTCTGAGTCAGAAAGGCGGCTGAGGTGGGACAAACAAATCAGAAGACATTAGAAAGTTGTTTTCAATAGGATTACAAAAACATCTGTCTTTATAGTCTAAAAGAACCAGTCAAAATCACAAACGGGTTAAAATATTGTGGTTTGGGTATAATTACTATTCAATAACAAGGTAATTGAGCTCTTTGTCAATTAGTAAAATGTCACATTACCTCCAATTGTGCTCTCTTGGAATTCATGAAACTGGCCCTTAACAAAGCGAAGTACAAGACTGGACTTTCCGACAGCCGATTCCCCTAGGAGCACAAGTTTGAACTGGCAGATCTTGTTGCCTGGGTTCGGCCCGTTAGGTCGTGTTGCACCACTCCTGCTAGCCATGTCCAACACCCCAGTCTCTTGCTCTGGATGCAGAATTACTGCTCTGTCACTCCAGGAACTGCAAAAAAAATGAGTTAATTGTCACTTCAGTTAAAAGTACACTGTGTAGAATTCCGTGGAGTGAAAACAACTACATTCTCTTTCAGCTGTAAAACATTTATTTCACCATATTTTAATTTGAAAAAGGCCGTTCAGGTGGGACAGTTATTGTCTACTAGGGCTGAAACGATTCCTCGAATAACTCGAATAACTCGATTACAAAAATGTGTCGACACAAAATGACTTGACTCGAGGCTTCGTTTAATCAATAATACCAACGTTGTATCACGCACAGTGGTTCCGCACGGATGATTATTACTGTCGCACACCGGTCTCACGCTGCTAGCGACAATGACTGTCTATTTATTATATAAGCAATCCAGATTGCAAATGTAAATGGTCTTATTAAAATATTAGTAAGTAAATATGTCACACTTTTCTAATAGAGTTTAGTGGCATATTTTCGAAATGTGCAATGTTTCCTTTGTTGTTACGCGATGTTTATCGCGTTGAATCAAGCGCTATTATTCTG
>JACXGM010011957.1:0-19187 GCA_016801145.1 Umbra pygmaea
CGTAGAGGTAAGCCCCACCAGATCTAATTGGTAGCGCTCCACCTCCCGCACCAGTTCCGGCTCCTTCCCCCCCAGAGAGGTGACGTTCCACGTCCCCAGAGCCAGCCTCTGCCGCCCAGGTCTGGTCCGTCGAGGCCCCTGACCTTCACTACCACCCATTTGGCAGCGCACCCGACCCCAGCGGTTCCTCCCACAGGTGATGGGCCCATGGGATGGAGAGGGAGGTGCCACGTTGCTTCTTCGGGCTGTGCCCGGCCGGGCTCCGTGGCAAACCCGGCCACCAGGCGCTCGCTGACGGGCCCTCCATCCAGGCCTGGCTCCAGACGGGGGCCCCGCGCTTCCTCCGGGCAGGGTCTCTCTTCCTCTTCCTCGCTTGTTCATTGAAGTGTTTTTGAACCACTCTTTGTCTGGCCCCTCACCTGAGACCAATTTGCCATGGGAGACCCTACCAGGAGCACAAAACTCCAGACAACACAGCCCTCAGGTTCATAGGGACACACAAACCTCTCCACCACGATAAGGTGATGGTTCCTGGAGAGGAAGGATTCCTTTTTGTCGAATCCTTACGATCAAATTGTGGTCGGAGAAAATATAAACCAATGTAAAAAAACTAAATTGTTTACGTCTAACATTTGACTCGCCATAAGACTATCATCACGAAAAACAACAATCACAACAGCCACAGAAACAAAAAACACAATTATAGTATAAATAATTGGTAATATAAAATAAGCTGACAAGGAATAGCACATATAAACATAAAGGCATACCATAATGTACCATCACCGTATTAATTAGTAGACCTATTATTATTCCTTTCACTTTATGCTGCGGTTTGATTCGGTTATGTGTAGTTTATGTAGTTTGAAATGTATGCCCTGACGTAAATCCAATTGAGAATCAGTGGATGGACTTGAAGACAGCAGTAAATCACTGCTCACAATGAAATTTGACTGAACTCGAAAAATTCGGTAAGGAAGAATGGGCAAATACTATATTCCCCAATCTAGGTGTGCAAAGCTAATAGAGCCATATCCAAACAGACTGATGGCTGTATTTAAGTCAAAAGGTTGCTCCATGAAATAATAAATCATGGGACTGAATGTGCAAATAAAGCAGGAAAATATATATATATATTTAATGGGTTTTGATTTTAGGCTGTAAGACCAGAAGAGTGATTATTTCAAATTATTTCTATGGGCACTCCTTACTGTGATTTTCTCCAGGACATTGCTACAAATAAGATTTTTTTTAAACTTTAAACTACCTGATTAACTCACCATAAGCAAACTAATGGTGTTAGCCAACACAAACTAGCTAGACATGTTTTCTAACCTACAGTACATGCAAACATGGCGGTAATATTGAAAGTTAATGCACTTGATGAACTTGATCAATGTTCCTCTTGCTTGCATACATGGAATGCTAGAAAGCAAAGTAATTAGAGTAGATAGTTGTAATAGCTATGTCAATGTAGCAAGGCATTTGTTATTGTGTATTCACCATCCTTGCTCCTGAAAGAGTAACAAAAACAACATAATCGAATACATGAAGTGGCATAGAAGTTAAGCTGGCTCCCTACACGCTATCTTCAATAAATTGTCAGTCCTGCAGGAGTATGACAGCTAGTCAAATTTCACAAATACTGAACATTGGTGCAGAAACAAACATCTTAGTTAGATGTAAATAGATTGTGGTTAACCACACCCACCACTCAGAATTCCTGTCTGTTGATAATGAGAATGCCCGAAAGAATGGTGTAAAACATTTTCTTTATAAAAGGGAACCATACCTCCCCTGGAGGGCATTTTATTACAGAAAATAGAGCAGGTGAGGGGAAAATGAAAATACAAAATACTCTCCAGGCGTGTCTGCGTTGTCTATGGTGAGGCCACCCGGTGGGAGTTTGGGAAGAATGGGTGTGGCGTTGGAATCCTGCGCAGCCTGTGCAAACTTTGCCTTCTGACAGTCTTGCTTCTCCTATTGGGGGGACACAGTGCGGCAATGATGCGGCGAGAACAGCATGTCAAATTCTTCTTCCATTTAGCATTTACTTTGGGGAATGTTAAGGAATCTGTGCAGGGGTGGAACTGCCTCTGCTGGCTGCTTCCGGAATGTTTCGGGGCCTGCCAGCATTATAGTTAGTAGTTGCGTTGAAATCATTTCCTCATAAAACGAATGTAGGTGGGCATTCAAGGGCATACTGTGATGAAATCTAATCTCACAAACAAAAATCACAGGTGACAAACAAGCAATGTAATCTTGTATGTTAGACTGCTTTCTGAGAAGGCTGCAAAAGTAGTTCTGCACAAGCATATTTTAAAATCCACTTATATCTGAATTTCACATAGGCTTATACTGACCCGGTTTTGATGCCTGTGTAAATATCTCCATGGCAAAGTGACAGTTATAAATATCTTTGTCTATGTTTCATCGAGAAATTACGTTATGTTGAATATATTGAAAATGTCTTTGGGATTTTCTCAATTATTCTCAAAATGCAAATGAAGGGTAAGGCTAAAAGAAACAAATAGATGGCAACCGGTTTTCTGGTGATTATGATTTACTGATAATTGCACCTTTAAAATAATAATAATAACACTGGACTTGGACTGAAACAATGTTACTATCTAGTATTTCCCCTCTCACTAGTTTATTTTAACCTGCTCAAACCTGAATCTGGTTGTGCAAGAAACTCTCCAAAGGCTTAATTGACCATATCCTTCATAACAATTAGTGAGCAAATGAAAGCGTGATATTCAATTATGCATAATTTTCTTTATGTATGTCAGAACAGCATTATTGTAATTTCCCCCTCCAAACTCCACCATTCTCTGTCTTCAGTATCACCACATTGAAGAGAAATAATTGAAGTAATTACTCTATTATTTCAGTCCCCTTGAGAACTTGAAGTGATGTGCAATCCATAATTTATCGAAATCTTCCTTCCGGTTCAAACTGTAGGTCACTCTGAAATCTGGATACTATTGTCTTTGAGTTCCATATTATTAGATGCTAGGTTATCTCCTTTGCTGTCTGTGTAAATGTTCTGCCAGCCAGTCAAAACGTGCTCCCTGTCATGTCAATAAAATGTATTGGGTAAATATTTAGTTGTCGATATACAGTACCTTGACATGTTAGATGTTTCCTAGTGTTTCCTTCATAATAGTGTTTCTTCAATTTCAACCCTCCAGATGCTGCATTTGAACATTATTTAGCTGCAGGGATGTTCTTGTTTCTGAGAGTCATAGTTTCCACTTTGCATTGCACATAACAGTACTTTGTTATGAATATTATTTTTTTTGTTGTAGCCATCTGGTTTGAATTATTTACCAATACAAAAACAGGAAACCAAACAACTAGAATCTTCCTCAAACCGCTACGATCAGTAGAATCTCAGATCATTTTCAAATTGTACATTGTTGCCAATAGAAAAGTGGCACCTGACCCAGCATTAAGAACAAGAAAATGTAACTATTGTGTGTATCTTCCAAACATATACAGTATTCACTAAGGCAAGCTAAAAAAATACCTAATTGTTAAATCCATCACAGAAATGGGAAAGGGTAGTAAATTGGGATTAAACATTGGAATAGAAAAAAGTTTTTTTGTTTTACTTACATGCCAACGTTTAAAAAGAGTTCATTTTCTCCTAAACATCTGGGCTTTTTCTTTTTAATGCTGTTTTAAAGCAGCAAACGTAGTATTTGCGGTGGATTTTACCATCAACATGTTTTTTATGTTCATTATCCTCCTGGTATTTGAATTCAGCACATCCAAAAATTTGTAGAATATTTTTTTTAATTTGACATTGATACACACTTACTGATACACAAAAGCTAAACATTCTACAGTATATAGTAGCTGCATTTTTATTAATGTTTTACTCTGTTGTTTCACCCCTAGAATAATGTCATGTTTCCAATCTCTCAAACATTATAAAATGATTTAAAGTAATTAGAGATGTTTGGGTGTTCTTAACTGAATAAGCATATACTGTAAGTGTTGATTATTAAAGAGTAGGTTTGTAAATTAGATTTTTTTGTCAAATAATTCACTGAAAAACAACAGTACGTTTTGCTATGAAGTACACGCTTTCAGCTAGAGCTAGACATCCACAACTCTCATATAAGTATGTAGGTTACGTTCTTTTTTTGTTGCTATTTTTAAAAGATGATGAATTTAAATTTTGTGTCAAAAGTTGTAAATTGTATAATATGTCTTGGGTAACAGACAATACCTCAGGTAATATCCTACTTAAACCTCTACAGTAGAGCTAAAGGTGTTGCTAAATTTGATACCTTAGCTGTCTAAATGTCCATATACATGCTAGTAGCCAGATATAAACCAAACATTAAGTGTTAAATAATATGTAACTTGTAAACAACTACTGTCAATTTTTACCATATACTGGAAAGAAACCTTTTGGGCATCATCCCTGCCTAAGTATCCACATAAAGACGCACTGGGCCAGGCAAGGAAAACTTGTTCATTGTTGTTAATTCCTTAACAGCAGGTTAAGTCAAGCAAACAACATAAAAAGTAAAAGCGTCAGAGAACACCATTATGTAGCTATTTGAAACAAAAATGTCTTATAATATAATGTAATTGAAGAAAACAAGAATGTCGCTGATAAACTGGGATGGTGGCTGATAATGGGGGCAGGCCCGGTGCCAGGATGAAGTTACTGAGGGAGCAGTTAAAAATGACAAGGGGGCTAACTGTTATATATCTGTGTGTATATATATATATAAATATATATTATTTCACAAAACTAAATACACCCCTCACATATTTGTAAAAATTTGATTGTAACTTTTCCTGTGACAACACTGAAGAAACAATGTAAGGTAGTGAGTGTACAGCTTGTATAACAGTGTAAATTTGCTGTCCCCTCAAAATAACTCTACACACAGCCATTAAAGTCTAAACCACTGGCAGCAAAAGTGAGTAGACACCTAAGTGAAAAGAAAGTTGATTCAGCTGCGGCATTGGGCCACCACCAATGCAGAGTTTACTCAGGAATGGCAGCAGGCTGGTGTGAGTACATCTGCATGCACAGTGAGGCATGGACTTTTATAGGAAGACCTGGTGTCAAGAAAGGCAGCAAAGTAGCCACTTCTCTCCAGAAAAAACATTAGGAATCGACTGATATTCAGCAAAAGGTACAGGGATTGGACTACTGAGGACTGGGGTAAAGTCATTTTTTCTGAAGAATCCCCTTCCAGATTGTTTGGGGCATTCGGAAAACACCTTGTCCAGGGAAGACAAGGTGAGTGCCACCATCAGTCCTGTGTCATGCCAACAGTAAAGCATCCTGAGACCATTCATGTGTGGGGTTGCTTCTCAGCCAAGGGAGTGGGCTCACTCACAATTTTGCTTAATAACACGTCTATGAATAAAGAATGGTACCAACACATCCTCTGAGAGTGACTTGTTCCAACCATCCATTAACAGTTAAGTAATGACCAATGTCTATTCCAGCATGATGGAGCACCTGCCATAAGGCAAAAGTGATAACTAAGTGAACAAAACATTGACATTATGGGTCCAGGGCCAGGAAAGTTGTGCCAACTTTAGGAGTTAAGTCGAGTTAAGTTCACTCCTATGTAGACTTAACTCTTAAAGTTGGCGCAAATTTCCTAAAGTTGCCACAACTTTCCTTAAGTTGCCGCAACTTCACTGAGTCAAAGCATTTTTTACAGTGTAGGCTCTTTTGTTGTGAGAAATATGTAGAGTCAATCCTACAGTTTAAGTAATTTAAGAATTTTGAGTTAAGTATGAGAATGATTCCATGCTCAGGGCATGTGTGACGGCATGGACCTGCAAAATAAATGCTTGAAAACAAAGAATGCTTTGTGGAACGCGATATTATATGGAGCTACAAAATGTATTGTAGCAATCCTGTGTTTTGTACAGCTCGGCAGATGCCACATTACTAATAGATTTTGAAAATCTTTACAGTGTACTAATCAACCGTGTCAATAGAGTTGCAGCCTCCTCGTTTGTTGAACTGAGTAAGCCATCCTTCCAGTCATCTTCCCAAAATCCTCTGATAAGATCCCCTTCAAACGCCAGTTGGACCAGGTGAAGATATCTCGGGTGCACCGCTTCGTCTGTGCTGACTGAAGTCTTTGACAGTGTTGAAGACATGATTCTGAATGCTAAATAAAAGCATTATGTTTTAGAATCATGTTTGTATGCTGTTTGTACAGTGGAATATGATATGAGACACTGGATCAGGTAACAACATCTAAATATTTTAGGGGGAAAAACTTCAAAGAAGGTATTTCATCACTCTATTTGTATGGGCAATATTTTTGGGGGTTTACAATTTTTCTATGGGGGGGGGGGCAGAAAATACAACTGAGGGAGCTTGTCACAACTGCCCCTTGTTCGTGTCCGGCACTCCTCATCACCGGAGTTCTAGGAGATCCTCCGTTATTATCCTACATTATTTGCCTTGTATGTTTAGAGAATAGTACTTGTGTTACGCACTCAGATGCCTTTTCATTTTGGTTCTAAGTCAGCTAACTAACTCTGTGCCAGGCTATTGTTCCACCCTCCTGTCTAGATATCTACCTATTATTTATGTGATCCTACCAGTTGATCAGTACGCACACAGGTGTGGTGTATCCTATCTGATAGGTGTCTCATCAATCTTTCATTTAAGTCAGTAGAGGCATCCATTCTGTATCGATTGTTGCTCCTGTTACCTGTTGTGCTTGTGTTTCTATGCCTTCATTATAGTCCTGAAGTATTTGCCCGGATCCCTTGTTTGGATAATAAACCTTCGTTCTTCGCAATTGTCTCTAGACTTCTCTCAGTGTGACAGGGCTAAGGCTTATTTTTTGCCAGGTGGCTTATGAACTAGCAATATTTCTTTTTTCTGACAAAAATTGATAGTTTGATGCAACGATAACACTGTAAAAGGAAAAGCTACTGGGTATGCCAATAATAGGTAGTTCAACACTACCAATCCTGGACCCACTTTCGTATGATCAGCTGACAGGTTTTGCTCTTATGTCTATTATTACTAGTTCTGCTTTCTGCAATACCCACAAATATCAAAGCAGTCACCCCATCATATTTTATCCTTGAAGAATTAACAGATAAAAAATAACTTCTATTCTTTTTTACCCTTGAGGCTGAGACACGTCATTATTTTAAAACTGTGACATAAAGATTATTTTATGAAAGACTTTGGGCCAAAAGGAACATGTGTCCGTTTTATGGTTCACATGGTCATGTTACCATTCTGCTGCTCCTCAAACAGACTGTTACCATACTTCTTCAGGACATAAATAAATCATACTATATATAACTAAACCTAGAATCTAAAATACATTTATTAAGCAGCTGTTTTCAGAAATAGCTAGCTTACTTACAACACACAAAATATTTGTGGATACATAAATGTTAGACTTGAGATTTATTAATCTAGTTGCATTAAAATGTTCTCTATTTTTGTATTCTAGGGCAATAGATCAGGTTTATGACATGATAAACAGAAAAAGATATTAACAAGGCCATATCAGTTGTCCAAATTAATTTAGTGTAATGCGGCTTGCAAATGTAATCACACAGATCATTTGTCTACAAATACACTCCTCACTGGAGTAATTGCAGTTTCACTCTTGAGCAAATTACCTCCCTTACTATGTAGAGAGCGTGGCCTGTCTTACGTAATGAGAAGCTGATCTGGACAATTAGAAACTCGAACACTTTCAGGAAGTAAGTGTAGGTGATTAATAAAACTGGTACCCTATTCTCATTATTCTTGGAATAACAAAGCGATAACACAGGAACACTGAGTTGTTTCCTTGCCAAGAGTAAGTACTGGAATATTTAGCTTGGAGACAGGATGACTTTTGAGCTGAAATCCCAGGAGCTTAACAGGAGGCTGAAATCCCAGTAGTCACACAAGTTCTATATGTGTCTTAAAAGCAACATCTCTGTTTTTTTTAAGGCACAGACCTGTGTGGGTCTTCCACTGAAAGTGAAGTGTCCCAAGGTTAATGGAATGACATAATGGGCTATTATCCTATTGACAGGGGTAATAAATCCTTTCTTGTGTTTACAAACTTTGCTTCTAGACAGCTATGTGTGTACACATCATGGTGACAGCAACACCACCATCCAAGCAGTGCAAACTATAGGGACTGATATTAGTAACCATAAATCTGATTGGAGTTAATTTAGTTAATTTAATACATTAATCCACCTGATTCCAGTATAACATTGACCCCACTGGGGGAAATACAGGAAATACATTTTTTTTATTCTTTATCTCAGTTGAACAGCAGAGAGAAGTCTAGAAATATTGACTTCTTAGAACATAGAATAAACAAAAATTACAAAGCTAATTTAAATGTAGTCTTTTCTGCAAGCCACAGAGCAGGAATACATTTTTACATGCATATAGTAGCCAACTGGTAGGCACCTTGCCCACGAGGTTTCTACAACCGGGATATATAATAGGAATGTAATTTAACAGGCCTATACCGGTGCTTGATGCTAAGCAGACTGAATGCCAAAGCCTACTCGTTGCAAATACAAAACAGCTCCACATCTGTGTTTTTCCACAGCGTACATCCCATGTACCGGTTACGTTAAAACCATCATATTAATACACTGGTACATATTATCCCTTAGCCATCCACATTTAAGTGAAATCACAACATTTCACTCCAAGCATTTGCTTTTCTCATGCACAAAAGCTACAGTAACTAATTCAGTTATGTGTGGCATGCAGCCTCCCAAGGAACTGCACCGCGTTCCAAATTATTATGCAAATTATATTTTACACAGATTTTCCTAAATAGTCGATGCAAATGACAGTCAGTATAATTTTCAAGTCACCAACCGTGAGGGAATAAGCCAAATTTCATTGAACAAACCACCCAATGAAAACAGTATTTTTTTCAAAAATAAAAAACTCAAATGCACTGTTCCAAATTATTATGCACAACAGAGTTTCAAAACATTTTGTAGGTTGTAAAGATCTGAAAATGATCATTTGTTGAATTTGCAGCATTAGGAGGCATATTTACTGAAATCCAAAGCTATTTCCATCAAACACATCTTAACAGGGAAAGTTACATGTTAACTTAGGACCCTTTCTTTGATCTCACCTTCACAATTCTTGCATCCTTTTCTTTGCAGGATGTCAGAGTAGCTGCTCCCAGAGCTGCTGTTTTGATGCAAACTGCCTCCCACCCTCATAGATATTTTGCTTGAGGATGCTCCAAAGGTTCTCAATAGGGCTTAGGTCAGGGGAGGATGGGGGCCACACCAAGAGTTCCTCTCCTTTCATGTCCATAGCAGCCAATAACACAGAGGAATTCTGTGCAGCATGAGATGGTGCATTGTCATTGCTACGGAAGGCACTGTTCTTGTTTTTGTACCATGGAAGAAAGTGTTCAGAAACTCTATATACAGTCAGAAACTCTATATACTTTGCCAAGGTCGTTTTCACACCTTCGGGGGCCTACCAGCTCTCTCCTCGTCTAAAGGGGCCTATTAGCTCTCTCCCCATGATTCTGTCCCGAAACATGACTCCGCCACCTCCTTGCTGACGTCGTAGGCTTATTGGGACATGGTGGCCATCCACCAACCATCCACTCCTCCACCCATCTGGGCCATCCAGGGTTGCACGCCACTCATCAGTAAACAAGACTGTTTGAATGTTAGTCTTCACATTTTTCTGGGCCCACTGCAACCGTTAATGCTTGTGAGCATTGGTTAGGGGTGGCCGAATAGTAGGTTTATGCACAACAAGAGGCTTCAAATACCTGTTTTGCTGCTTTGTAATGGCATTTTAGCAGTTGCTCTCTTAATCTGATGAATTTGTCTGTCAGTATCCTTCCTCATTGTCTTTATCTGCACAAACCTGTCTGTGCTCTGAATCAGCCACTAATCTCTTCATAGTATGATGATCACACTTAAGTCCAAGGCATTGCACTATAAGATGCTTTTCCGCAGGAGAGAGATCCTTTTTCTTTCCCATATTGCTTGAAACCTGTGGCCTGCTTAATAATGTGGAACATCCTTCTTAAGTAGTTTTCCTTTAATTGGGCTCACCTGGCAAACTAATTATCACAGGTGTCAAATATTGATTTTAGTGTTCCAAAGAGCTCAGAGACACAATACCATCCATGAGTTTGATTGAGAAACAAAATATTTAATGTTCATGACACTTAATTCCAATTTGCATAATAATAATTTGGAACAATACTAAATTGTTTTACAGTGTGAGAAATAATACAAAATCATATTTTAATAACTATAATACTACAAACTTAGGCTAATATAAAATGCATTTACAGTGCTTCTTTAATTGGTCAAACCAAAAGAGCATTGCGCATTATTTAACATAACGCTGTTTTCTATCAAATTTTATTTGATAGAAGACAGGCAAAGGGAATTGGATAAAATCTAAGAATAAATCTCCTCCAGGGCTGAATTTCTCTACCAAAGAACACATCAGATAACTATGAAAATGCAGAAAGACCAAGTAGACATTTGGCATGGAAAATAAAACAATCTGAGCAGCCTTGTGAAGTTCTCTCTTTAAGATGCAGAGAAGACTTTTGACGATGTGGAATGGGACTATTGGAGTATTGGAGAGGTTTTGTTTCTGACCCTCGTTTATTCTCATGGTCCGAAATCTTAATTCTTGCCCCACTGCGCGCTTTCAAACAGGTCATCTGGTCTGCCCGAGTTTTAATTATATAGGAGCACTAAGCAAGGCTGCCCTCTCTCTCCTGGCCAATTTGCCCTCTCTCTAGAGCCTTTAGCACAGGCTATTAGGGAACACCACAATACCTATTGTGATCAAAGATTTAACTCACTGCATCTTACATTTTGTTATACTTATATTGTTATTTCTGTCCCTCAAGTTCTCAACCTCTTTTTTTTTAAATTGGCAGAAATAATGTATATCCCATAAAGAAAAAGATAATGTAATATATTCAAAATAATTTTAATTTGAGTTTTTTCACAAAGAATTCATACCAATTTAGAAAACAAAATTGCAAAGTACAATTCCGATTTCAATTGGGTTTTGTCAATCATAGACTTTCATAGAAGGGTGTTGGTCATTGTTCATGTTGCTTGTGGATGCTACTGCTGTTTGCTAGGTGTGTTGTTTTCTTTCAAGTTCTATTAAATATCTCATTTCCAACTATGCTCCTGTTTCTGCCTCTGCTTCAAAATGATACGTAACAATGGTGGGCTGACATTCAAGCACAGATGTCTACCAGGCCCAC
Source organism: Umbra pygmaea (assembly GCA_016801145.1). Lineage (NCBI taxonomy): Eukaryota > Metazoa > Chordata > Actinopteri > Esociformes > Umbridae > Umbra > Umbra pygmaea. Next base: position 11,271 of record JACXGM010011957.1, read on the forward strand.
CACCCGATGAGATTTCTAATTTTGAGTGATTTCAAATTTTGAGTGATTTCAAATTTTGAGTGATTTCAAATTTTGAGTGATTTCTATTTTTGTCAGAAACTGGCTGTTGACTGCAGCAGTTTTATTGGACAATACATGATGTAGTGACATGCCTTTGCACATGTCACTACAATCACACCAAAAATGGATTTTAGTTGATACAGAATGACATAATGAATTTAGAGGGTAATTTGATCATCTGTCTACAAGATTTAATTCTTCCACATCAAGAAATAATCATATTATTAGGTCCTGTGCTGTGTGGAGTTGGTGTAGCGGTCTAAGCTCCTGACTTTTAAGCATGCATATCCTTTGGTGAAGGGGGTTGGCAACTGTCAAACATCTACCTCCTCCCCAACCATCTTCACTCTCGGTGGATGACCTCGTCAACCACTTTGAAAAGAAGGTTGATGACATCTGGAACTCATTCTTTCAGCCTACTAGGTCCACTGGTTGTATAAAAATAAAATGTGTCTATGCACAATAAAATGTGTCTATTTTACCTGGGGATATTTTGGAAGAGGGTCAACTTCTGGGTGAAGTTGACATCATGCTAGATTCTCTCAATTTTATAAATAATTTGCCTAACGGTGGAATAATGGAGCTATAATATTTGTAGATGGTTTTATTGCCTTCCCTAGGCTGATGTGCTCTCACTGTAAGGTGGGCGTGATAACAAGCAGTATGCAGACATTGATACTGATATTGCAAGATGCGCCGGTGAGGGTGTTTAATTCCACTTCCCCCGTAGCTGAACATCTAGTATTCCGGGGGATGAGACTGGTGGTGCGCAGGCCCCGGATGGGATGTTACACTCACAACAATGTTTTTGAGGGGGTATTTTATTATTCTCATTGACAGGATAGTGAGAAGCAGAGACAGGAATGTACAGTCGTGTTCAAAGGTTTTGAGAATGTAACAAGTATTGTTATCCACAAAGTCTGCTGCTTCAGTGTTCTTAGATCTTTTTGTCAGTAGTTACTATGGTATACTGAAGTATAATTACAAGCATTCCATTATAGTCAAAGGCTTTTATTGAAGAATAAATATTTGCAGTGTTGACCCTTCTTTTTCAAGACCTCTGCAATCCGCTCTGGCATGCTGTCAATTAACTTCTGGGCCACTTCCTGACTGATGGCAGCCCATTCTTGCATAATCAATGCTTTTGTCAGAAGTTGTGCGTTTTTGTTTGTCCACCCACCTCTTGAGGATTGACCAAGTTCTCAATGGGATTAAAGTCTGGGGAGTTTCCTGACCATGGACCCATAATAGCCGCTTTCCGACCAAGTAGTTACAGGAACGTAGATATAGGAACAGTCCACTTCTAAACAGTTCTACTAACTACTCTCCCCCAAAACCGGTTTTGCTATTTGCATTCGCACTGGTCAAGTGGCCATAGGAACTGGTAGGAGGGATAAGGGAGTGACGCAAGCATCGTCACTAGACGTCACTAGCGTAACGCCACATACAACAACATTTCACAGTTGAATGAGTATGGGTAAAACTGGGTTTATGATTGGAGATAAGTGTGTAAATCATTTTATGTATGCGCATGATCTGGTTGTTTTCAGCTCAAGTAGTGCTTTGTTCCTTCAGCGGCTTACTGTTTGTTTGTTCAGATTACAAGGCTGAAAATGACATCCAATACAATTTTAAAAAAGAGTGTTGTGTTGATGTATACTAATAACGGTGTTCGAACCGCTGCTTTTAAAACTAGGCTGCAGTCATAGATATAGAGTAGCTACTTAACAGAGAAACACAAGAGACGAAGGCTCCAGCATAATATGTATTATATGCAACAGACAAACGAAGCGACAGGCATAATTTACAAGTTGGACCAATCTACGTAGACCTAGGAAAAGGGAAAATGTAAAGACCCTGCTCTAGAGTAGCACCTAAAAGAGTTATAGGAACTGTGGCGCGAGGAACTAAATAATCCCGCAATTTCTTCTATTTGAACACAAGAAAACAAGGGTTATAGGATTGTTATGTTCTAGGAACTGCAAAAATCCCTGCGGTCGGAAAGCGGCTATAGTCAATGTTTTGTTCCCCGATCCACTTAGTTATCACGTTTGCCTTATGGCAGGTGCTCCATCACACTGGAAAAGGCATTAGTCATCACCAAACTGTTCATAGATGGTTGGAACAAGTTACTCTCAGAGGATGTGTTGGTACCATTCTTTGTTCATGTATGTGTTCTTAAGCAAAATTGTCAGTGAGCCCACTCCCTTGGCTGAGAAGCAACCCCACACATGAATGGTCTCAGGATGCTTTACTGTTGGTATGACACAGGACTGATGGTAGTGCTCAACTTGTCTTCAATCGGGAAGGGGATTCTTCAAAGATAATGACTTTATCCAGTCCTCAGTAGTCCAATCCCTGTACCTTTTGCTGAATATCAGTCGGTTCCTGATGTTTTTCCTGGAGAGAAGTTGCTCTTTTGCTTCCCTTCTTGACACCAGGCCTTCCTATATAAGTCCTTGCCTCACTGTGCATGCAGATGTACTTACACCAGCCTGCTGCCATTCCTGAGTAAACTCTGCATTGGTGGTGCCCCAATTCCGCAGCTGAATCAACTTTAGGAGACGGTCCTGGTGATTGCTGGACTGACCCATTCTTAACAACATTTGAATCTCTCTCCTTGAAGTTCTTGATGATCTGATAAATGAATGATTTAGGTGCAATCTTACTAGCAGCAATATCCTTGCCTCTTAAGCCCTTTTTGTGCAAAGCAATGATGATGGCACATGTTTCCTTCAGCCTAATCTCACAGAATTCTGTGAAATGAACACCGACCCAAACCCGTACCCTAAATTTAAACACTCAGAATCCTTGCTGTTAAGTCCATCTAAGCCTTACTCAAACCCTTACCCTAACCTTAACCACTCAAAGACCTTGCTGTTAACTCGATTTAAGCCTTACCCAAACCCCTAACCTAAACTTAATCACTCAGAAACCTTGCTGTTAACTCGATGTAAGCCTTACTCAAACCCCTAACCTAACCTTAACCACTCAGAAACCTTGCTGTTAACTCCATGTAAAATGTATTACGTTGTAATGTATTGTTTGTAAACATGGTGACAGTCAGGCAAAAAAAGGATCAAAAAGCACATTTGCAACACATCTGCATTGTGCTGGAATAGAAAACAAAATACATGCAAAGTGTCCACATGGATTTGAACTCGCAATCTCTGGGATTTGAGTTGTATGTTTATAAGCCCATCCACCTTCCCCGGCCTGCCAACCTGCAACCTGTCATCATGCAATTCAGTGAAACTGCCACATATTTAGAAGTTAAGTGTCCGTGTTCATTTCACAGAATTCTGTGAGATCACGTTGGTTTCCTTGCAAGTAACTATGGTTGACAAAGATAGAACAATGATTTCATGCACCACCATCCTTTTACAGCTTCCTGTCTGTTATTCTAACTTAATCAGCATGACAGAGTGATCTCCAGTCTTGTCCTTGTCAACACTCTCACCTGTGTTAACGAGACAATCACTGACAAAATGGCAGCTGGTCATTTTTTGGCAGGGCTGAAGTGCAGTGGAAAGGTTTATTTGGGGGGATTAAGTTCATTTTCATGGCAAAGAGGGACTTTGAAATTCATTGCAATTCATCTGATCACTCTTCATGACATTCTGAAGTACAGTATATGCAAATTTCCATCGTCAACACTGAGGCAGCAGACTTTGTGAAAATTGGTTTTTTTTCCATTTTCAAAACATTTGACCACAACTGTAGAGGGAGACAGAGAGAAAAGGCACAGTTGGCCAAGCCGGAGCTGTGAATAATTCATTATAAATCTGTCATTTTCAACAATGATAGACATTTGCAACACTGGTAATTGATATATATTTTAATCAATTTAATGCGACCTTGTTGTATATCTTTCAAAAACATTAAAATCCCTGGGTTTTCGGAATCTTTTGAACGGAAATGTACTCATGAAATTATATTGAATTCTAATTGCACAGGGAAATTCAAATGTAGTTTAATATTTTCAATAATTATTTAAATCAATTTTTTATTCTTATACCTGATTGGTACCACTTAAACTCTATATATTGCATCTAATATTTGTAGAATAAAATGTACATGAAAAATACCTTTAAGGGAGGATGAAGGTTTGAATCTGGAAACTGAAAGATTGTTTGTTTTGTCTAGTCTAGGAAAGAATAAAACTGCATATTATTTAGAATAGAGCACTGAACAATGCTAATTGCATCTTTACTGATAGGGCCTTTTGCTTTGCACAGACTAATGATTTGATTATGTTTGCCTCAGTGACGAGGCGGTGATCAATGGAGAGACTATGGGATGAGTCACCTGCTTGGGCTTCATTACAATAAGACAGAGACACCAGGCAGGGATGAGACAAACCAGACTTCAATAGAAATGCTGCTCTGTCAGCCTGAACCGTGATTGGCTACTGATAAGCCCGTCAAACATCAAATCGGAATGCATAGACAGTCCTTTTATCATACGTGGGCAGAATGGCAAACACTAGCTGACAACTTTTTAATATAGGTTGTGTTAGTTTTCCTGGCAGTAATGTCATATAACCAGTGGACATTACATTACGTTTCTTTTTCATTAGACAATATTAACTAATATGAACCGAGATGAAAATATCTAAGATGGGATGTAGTCTCTCCATTTCCACATCAAACAATCAAGTAAATACTGTATGATTAAGTATAATTAACCTTTAAAAAATCCTGCAGATATGTAGCTACTTTTTCAAGAGAATTGGCTGCTCAACCCATTCTATCCAAATACAGATGTTTTGCAATACCTTGCCATCATCTTCCTCTAATGTACAGACAAAATATGTTTCATAAATTTTTTATGTTTCTCACTAGCAGCATGTTTAAGATTAAAAACAATAGTGATTTATATGTCGACTATGTCCATAAATACTTTATTCAATATACCCTTATATTACCCTTACCCAATATACACCAAAATTAGTAAGTGAAATAGATTTTCTTAAAGGGTAAAACAATAGGTACCCTATTTCGTCTATTTAGCAAATTAAAGGGCATAGTTTTACATTACATATTCCAGTAACACCCAACTCAATGTGTTGTCTATGTGATGCACAACTCCAATACAAAAACGTAATAGGTTTTCAAGTGCTCCTCTCAAAAAAGTACCATACTCACTCTACTGTTGGGTGTCACTGTATGTATCACACTGAACATGGAACACAGAGGAACCTGAGAGTTTTCTGGTGAGCTTAGAAATAACTTAATAATAGTCAACGTAAAGAGCTTCATGTTCCTGTGAGAACTGTTTTGAAGAGGTTTAAGGCCCATTGGACTGTAGCCAACATCCCTGGATGTAGCCGCGAAAGGATGAAAAGAAGGATTGATTGAATCGTGGAGAAAGAACCAAGAAAAACTGCAAAACAATCCAAGCTGACGTTCAAGCTGCACCATCTGTCGCTGTCCGAATGAAAATGAGCTCCATGGATGAAGACCCATCAAGACCCAACTTCTAAGAGAGAAGCACAAAAAAGCCAGACTGGATTTAACCAAAATGCATGTTGACAAGCCACTGTCCTTCTGGCAGAATGGTTTCGTAGCCTTTTCCAGCCTGACGTGCTCTCGCTACTGTCTTCCTGATGTCCTATGAGATGATGTTACCTCTTGGCATAGTATGTTTTGTAGCCACCTTTATGTGTAACAACAAACTCACCAGGTTATTCATCTCTAATTATCATAGTCCTTCTCACAGTCTGTCCTAGAGATCTCTCCTTTGATTGGTTCATTTGGTACCCAATTCTTTTCCCACCTGATTCTGCTTTCCTAATTTATTTAAACAATGCAACTTGAGGTTTACTTCTACTTACACCTGACCTCATTAGTTTTTTCATTTTGTTGTTGTTAGACACGCTTGATGTTCTCTGAACCACCATTTGAAATGGATACATATAAACGTGTTATGTCAAATGACTTGATTATATTACATATTGCCACATTGGCTTTAAACTATACAATAGCATCAGAAATTGCTCAATGAGCCAATAATAACAAGTAAAGCAACATTGTGTGACCCATAGAAATGGAATGGATAGAAAGGCCATTCCAATTCAAATCACTATAGCAGAATCGCCAAGGCGGCAGACATTTTTATGTGTACCATTTCATTGCAAAGTCCTTGTGGCCTACTTCCGCATTAAACCCATTCGTGTGTGGTCACTGTGACAACTAACAACAATTGCCATTTTGTTGTGTACTGATCAAATGACCATGCCAAGCAGTTTAATGGCCTTACTATCCATTCTATTTCTATGGTGTGACCTAACCACCATGGGTGGTTAAATGTATTGTTGGGCTGTCCGAATCACTAAAGTGTACTGAATCATTCAGGTCTTTTAAAAGATTCAAATCTTTTGAATAAATGAATCATTTAATCACTCATTTTGTCCGACCGCTTAATTCCACCTCTATCTCATGATGGGACCATATTGTTTACTGTTTCCAGCGTAAAACAAATGAAAACAGTTATGTTCATAGCCATCATTATCTTTAATTACATTTTCATACTCATCATTATCTTTGATTACATTGTCTTACCCATCATTATCTTTGATTACATTGAACCGTGATACAGACTCTATGAGCAATGTTATTTATTTGATTATTTAGTTACAATATGACAATATTATCATATGAACAAGAAAGGCTTTTACAGATTACTTCAGTTATAATGTTCTGTATTCCTCTATTATTCTGTTAGGCTGCTAATATTATTGTTGTATTATTTTGTTAACATGTTTGATTAGATTTGGTACAGGGCCCATGCGTGTCACTAGCGAAGGTAGCATTGTCAGATGAGAGAAGTATTCTGTAAAACTATTTTCGAACTAAATTTAGAAGCTGCAATTATTATATCCAACATTATGTCCAGATAAAATGTAAGAATTGATTAAACTTAGCCAACAATTACTATAGCCTATCCAGCTCAACTCCATTACATTAACTTAGAAGGATAATGGTTACTTGACATTTTCTCACTAACTGATCTAAACATCATATAGTACTGTATCTCAAATCCTAGCACTCCCAGTTTCCCTAAATAGGTTGAAGACTGATAATATAAATATGATGCAGTTAACCAAATGGTTACCTAGCATGTTTGATTTATCAGCATACCTCTTCATAGTCTAACATCACAGTAACAAACATCTCTAAAGTCCATGGCTAATCATAAGATATGTTGTGAAGCCAAAACATATTTCTTCATTAAACAACACTATGCATATAAAAGTCCTACTAAGGCCTATATAAGTGGATTTGGCTGAAGTTATCATGCTGGGCTGGCTTGGTGGCAAGTAGACTACCTGTATGACTGGTTCCCTGCTCCTGACATGTCAGGCAACTGCCAGCTGAAGGGATTGTTTTGAGTCTTTGTTTAGTAAAGGCCTAAGTACGAGGGACGTGGTATCTGCTGTGCCTCACACAAGTGTACACTGCAAGATGTTGTTGTAGAAACTGGAATAAAAGCCTCACATCATGGGACACCGGCATTGCGCCCAAGAACCTCATTTATTAATTTCAATGAACGATGTGGCTGCACTGTCATAAACTGCAGAGCCCAGCAAAGCCACGTGCACCTCTCCAAAATACAGTGGAGCTTTTTAAAATAATTTGAACTTTGGTCCAGAAGCCGCTGACCTCTTGAAGCGCAACCAGTCAGATAACAGTTAATGATTAGGTTGTTCTATGAATTGAAATGAGGGAGGATCTTTTTTCTGTCTATTCGATTTTCTATAAAGATGCCTTGTGCCGTACATTGCATGGGGCTCCCTCCTATATATTGGTTGTACATTGCATGGGGCTCCCTCCTATATATTGGTTGTACATTGCA
>JACXGM010011958.1:0-24433 GCA_016801145.1 Umbra pygmaea
TATTACCACATTACTCATCAACACCAATGACCTCTGTTAAGGCAGCACTTTCCCATAGGGTGAGCCATCCATAGTACCCAAAGGCTTTTCTTTCTGTACTGTCATCTTTGCTCTCCAGGCATTGGCTTACTCAGCTTTCTGTCACTCAGAACACATCCAGAGACGCCATCTAAATCCCCTTCCTGTAACCGAGGCCAAAGCAAACCATTGTAATCAAATTCCAGCCACATTCCAATGCTTTTCTCAACAAAGAGATAAGGTGTTGTTTATTCGCCACTCTAAAACCCTGGTCAACCATGTGGTCAGTGTTCTGCTCATTGTAAAATACCACGAGGGCACAATGTCAGTCCAGCACAATGGAATGTTCTATTGTTTTACACACTTGGGACTGGAAGGACACAAGCCTTACATAAGAAAAACTATGGGCTTAATGACCAAAAACACTTTCTTGCAACATTAAGCAATTATCACGCTGTCCCTGCCTATCTAGGCCTCAAATAAACAACGATCAAACATTACACTATATGTTAAATAAGTCTCTCGCTGAAATTCTGGGATCTAATTGAGAATGACTAGGGACTGAACAAACCCATAAAATAAAACGTGAAAGGAGGTGTTCATCTAATCATGTACTTATCCTACTTCACATCAAGACTTATCAGAGCCCAGTCCTTCAATCCTACATACAGTAGGTTCTTAAATTATTCCACCTACGCAAATGCTGTCATGTCCATCTCCTCCTGGTTCGGACATGGTCAGTTAGGCCTACTCCAAGCTGAGCCATCCTGCGGGCGACCAGACACTCATTTCACCAGATATTGTGAGCCGTGGGTGGGGGAAAAACCAGGTGAAGACATCATTCTGGTGTGTAACTGCTGGAGCGTGAAGCGTTTAGTGATACAAACCTTTGAGCAGGGTTGGCAGCACACGCAGACCGGTGTAATGGAAATGCGGGCCAGATCACAATTACACATGGTTTACCACAGAAGAGGTAGATACTATTGGCAAGATGATCATGTTTCCATGATGGCTCCCGGGTACTAGTGCCTAATCAAAGAAAGAGACTGACTCCATCTGATTTCAGGCATGTTTTTAACAGTCCTCCTGGCTTTGCTGTTAACATTGTTGTGAGGGGCGTTGTAAAATGTAATGTGATTATGACTAAATTATTAATAGTGCAGGGTGTGGAATTACCATTGTTTAGATGTTGAGTTAAACTACAAACAAAACAAAAGCAAGAACTTTACACAGAGCAGATCTGCATGTTCGGAAGATGATTTCTTGACACCTCAAAAGAGAAGACACTGGCTGAATGAACCACCAAAAATAAAACAGGGCATTAGGAGTGGCTGACTGTGTGTATGTCAATATGCCTTCTCAAACGTGCAGCATTTCATTTCCCTGTACAGGAGGAGGAGTCTCAGATGGACACGTAGGCCCTTCACCTCAGAGATGTGTAGCTACTCAGATAGCACTGTGCACTGACAGGAACTACCAGCAACAAAATTAAATTAAAAAAACAAAAGCAAGACATCTGGACTTAGGCAATCTGAGGAACCATAAGGCATAGGTGATACCTGTAATGTCTTGGGTATTGTTGTGTTCCTGTCAATTTCCTCAAGGGTAGACCTGAGATCTCACCAGCACTGACCCCCGCTCTCTTCCTGCCTCACTCTCTGTATCATAGCACTCTCTGTATCCTTACATCTCATGTTTAATTTCATTCCGCATTCTGACCCACTTCCTCCCCCAGACAGGCCATAGGAGACAGGGGAGTGGCAGCTGAGGCAACAGTGTTATGGTCAGAAGGGCCTGAACCGCTGATTTGTCCTGACATCTAGACCAAATACGAATGTGCACCTATCAGATCATGGCCAGCTATGACCATATCCAACACTCAATGTAAGTGGGGACACACAACTTCCTTAGACAAACACACTTCTTGACACAATGTGTAGGTACGGCTAATAATAGCATCATGAACAAAACCATAACGTAAAATTAAACCATGCCTCGGGTCATAATTTTGGTTAGGTTTTTTTACAAACCAAAAGGTGTAAATTTGAGCAAAGCAATAAATATACCCAGATGACATTTAAGTGGCCTGGCATCACACAGTGCCATGCATGGTGACACATCACCTCGCCCTGAAATGGTTAGAGGAATGTTGATTGGCAATATCCGACTGAAAACGTGCAGAAATCAGTTCTATATCGTTTCCCTAAAAGATGTATTGATCCACTTCATTCGAACAAACGTATCTTTAAAACAGCTGTGTTAATTTCGCAGCTGAGTTTGGCTCGTAAATAGGGTCGCTGTCTAGAAGTCATTCACCAAAGAAATTCTTCCACGCAGATTGCCTTTTAGTAAAAAAAATGTCACAAAATGTATTATTAGGCAATTACTGAAGCTCGATTCAATGCCATAGAAACTAGTGCTGCAATCACTGCAGGTATATTCTAAATAACGATTTGGGGAACAACGTGGTATGGTTGAAAATGCTGAGTAATTTATACAGGCATTGCCTAAATTAATATATAGGAAATGTAGTAATATTTTTAAAGAAAATAGCTATCGAACACCTGAATACAATCACATGTTTGGAAAACCCATTTAACTTGTTCCACTAATCACTTTACTGTAGTTATTTGAGAGGAAGATCAGCTGTCCATTAAATTATACCACCTACTGTACATATTTACGACATTCGTTCAGTTTAGGACTAAGCTACAACACATTTTTACCAGGTTTGTCCGGTTAATCACGTTTCCGTGGCTAGTAGTAGTACAGTACCCCACCCCACCTCGCTGCTGGACTTGCAATCATCAGACATTACTCGTGGTTAGATTAATAGTTACCGCTTGGTAGTTAATATCTATCATATCATTGAGGGCAAAAAGGCAGCTGCTTAGCAAACGTTAATTTAACTTAGCTACCTACGAATAAAGCGAAAACAGTTGCGTTGATAACTTCCCAATTCAAATAGCCGTTTTTAGTTAGCTTGCTAGCTATCTAGCTTTATTCAGTGGATCCAAGCAAGTGCCTAATAACACTGACTGCACAGTAATCTATAACCCAGCTAAATATAAGACGCTCATTGTGTGCACAATATTATTAAATATAAAGTAAAAGCACTTACTTTCCAGATTACAGTAAAAATAATCCCTGATTGATGAATTGTCTAAAATAGTATAGCCGACGTTTATCCAAATGAATCCAACCCGCTGGAGCCGCTGACAACTCACTTGTGATCTCTTTCCACTCTCTATTTGCGAGGATTATTCTGCCAGCAACACTCATGAGGTCATTATGGTAATAGAGCGTCTTCAAAATAAAAGCCCAGATTGCAAAACAATGCAAAGGTGAAGTCATTCAGAGACGTATCAAATATTTTATGAGCAAACAGCAAATATCTCATTCATATTTTGCGATTAAATATGTACACATGAAAGAAGACCATCATTGGAAAATACAATATTCAGTGTGATAAGTTATCGAAGTTGAAGTTACAATGAACAAAACAAAAAACTATACATTATAGTACTGTAAAGTCTGTAGAATTGATCAATTACATGTTACAACTACTAATACAGCGATACTGGGCTGTTTACTGCATTTATTTCAGTAGCCATAATGACAATCACTCTATAAGAAACATTTCATAAAAGTAATATTATTTGTGTCAACATAAATGTGAAAGTGTGGTTAACACTACTGAGTTGACTGAAATGAATAAAGATGAATTATATCAATATTCCTTCACGTGTTAATAATTAATATGAACAATTCAGGTAAAAAAAAGGCCAGGTGCTATCCATGGTCCTGAAGTCAATGCCAATACACACAACCAAAACAAAAATCGAATTTATTTACATATTTAAATGTAATAAATATCAGCCAGGAAAATAGTATACTACAAATATTATCATACTTTCAGATCAGCAATGGAGATAGGGAGGTGCACCCATATGAGAAATCTATAGCTATTACAGTTGCATCTTTACATTTAAACTTAGAATTGTATTGGTTTGTAGAACAGATTTGAGGTCTTATTACACAAGCTCTGATTCTCATCAGATGTGGCAGGGTGTGTAAACTACCCAGGACTAGAAAGGGATACCTAGCAGTAAGCTGCCTAGCAACAACAAAAATGAAGTGGGGCGACAGAATCATTTTAGTACTTTAGTGTCCACAATCAAAAATTGTCCACACACACAGTTGTAAAGAAATCACACCAGTGCCTAATCCCAAATGAAGTCAAAGACAAGGTCAAGTAGCTAAGGTAGCCTTTTGATAGTCATTCAATAAACATATTGGTGTAAATGCTACTGTATGCAGAACTTACAGATTTCCAGCAAAGTGCATTAACTGACACATTCCCCAAAACCTCAAAGAATGCAAGTTAATGTGCTGCCTGGTATTTCTTTCACAATACAGACTGTAAATGCCAACTTTCAAAAGATGTAGAGCAATGGATTGGGTAAGGTTAAAGACCATGAAACACTGTATTTTTATTAATTCACCATAAAATAACAAAAACCTGTATTCCCAACCTTTCATTTTTATTGACACAAATGTATTTATTTTTCTTCAAAATCCATGCAGTCTGGTGCATAGGCAATGATTTGCATTGTGGTCAGTGAAAGGGGTGGAATAAAGATGAAGCATCACTGTATTATTTGTTGGCACATTAAATAACACCATATACAGCTCCATTAGCAACCATGACTACTCAGCATTAGCAACCATGTTTTTACATGAATTCAAAATACAAATGTTTATATACATAATAATATGTATTGAATTTACAGTAATTTCATTTAGTGCTAATGACATAGGTAAAGTAAACAGTCTGCAGTAACACTCCATATTATTTGTTGCCCAAGAAACTACCCAATATATTGATGGTACAGACTATCCTTGGTACTCCACCAAATCCACTTTTACATATTTTTTCTATAAATCTAAGAAGTGCTGGTAAAAAGGAATAACATATTTAAATGAATTACATTAAATTACTCTTGTGGTTAAATTACACTTTATTTGGATAGTCAAGATTACTATCTGCAGATGTCCTACAGATATGTATACTATAACAAACTATCAAAAAACAAATGTAACTCTTGCTAATGTTAAGGTTAGGATTAGGCCTACAGGGGTCTCCAAACCCTTCCATGGAGGGCCTAGTGCAGTGGTCCTCAAACCCTTCCATGGAGGGCCTAGTGTATGCTGGTTTTTGGTCTTTCCCTTCAATTAGAGCATAATTACCCAGCTAGCATAGAGCTGGCGGGACTTAGGCGGACCAGCAGAGGCAGAGCTGGAGGTCCGCCAGGCGGTTTGCTCATCGTTTAACCAGCGGTCCACTGCCGGCCAAGAGGTCCACCGGCAGGCGAACAGCGTTTTAGACCTTGAAAAATAGTCTAAAGTAAAAAAAGACAAGCTTTTTTCTTTAATATATATTTTAGAACTAAATTCAATTTTGAATTGTGTTTGTATGGTATTTAGATGGTGTTGTAACTAACTGGAACAACAGTATGAGTGCGTAGGATTCCCAGAGGACCTCTGTCTAAAACTCTGCTCACCCGCCGGAAGACCACTCATTCGCCAACACGCCCGCTGGCGGACCGCCCGATAAACGATGAGCAAAAAGCTAGCGGACCGTCAGCTGTAACCGCCGGTGGTCCGCCAGCTCCATGTTTGCTGGGTAGGACCTAGACTGCCAGGTGAGGGGAGATCCTAACCAATTAGTGAGCAACTCCATCAGCCTTGTACAAGGTGAAAGCGAAAACATGCATACACTAGGCCCTCCATTTAAGGGTTTGGAGACCCTAGGGTAAGGGTTAGGGAAATTGTTATTTTAGGGATAAAATAATGTTTAATGTTAGGGTTAATGGTAGTAGATAGTTCATTGAAAATGTACAGATAGTCGATATTTAGTGTAGTATGGTACCTACAGATTGACTATACAAATATTGTTCTTTTTTTTATTAAGGTTGTTGCAATGCAAAAAAATTAGAGCCTTGCTAGTCTTTACAAGGACTCTTATTATGAAGTGTGAAAAATCAGCGATTACCCTGCTAACCTAGTATCCTGCTGTTAGGAGAATGGTGAACAGTGAACCGGATGCAACGCCATTGTCTCACTATTGCACGCCTCTGTTATAGCTTGGCCAAGGCCATTCAAAACAGATATTTTTGTATATACAAAGACATTATATTTTGATGAATATGAATCCCTGGGAAACCTCGAACGTGAATGACACTATTTCTCTTTTAACGACGGATGCGTAAAACTTTAAGACTTCAAGTCGCGGTTGCACTGTCTCTTATCGTCTCACTGACAGCAAAGAAGGCAAACATGTATTCTGACAGCAGCTATATGCAATGTCATTCAGACTCAGTAAAAATACATTGTTATGCTGCCTTGCGATAACAGTTTCCTAAATGCTGACTGTTGTTCAGAGTAATTTTAGCAATGTGGTGAATCAGAACAAAATTTGCCTTGGGATATTGTATTTCTGGTTGCCACAAGATGGCATCATTTTACAAATCTGCATGTAATGAAGAAAGAAAAATTCTACAGCTGTTACAATGTTTTTTTTCGAAGAGCGACCTTTCTCTGTGCTCTATGCTTCACAATGAGTCACTAAAGTTAATATGGTAAACCTCTATGACATATTAGTCACAGACAGTTCTGAGACATTTTGCACCACGCCTTCAAGGGATAAATAGACGCAATATTGTGTAAGTGAAATGGCCTAGCCGAACTGGGCCATTTTGTGAAATACAGTTTGTTTAATTATGGTTTATGATGTTTAATTACAAGCTACAAAAAAGTAATATAAACAGGCTATATGTATAGTATTTTACATGATATCATGAGATTTAAAAGTTTTTATCAAGTGACAAAATAAAAAATACAAACATAAACAGGCTATGTTTGTATACAGTATGTATAATTACAGGTATGAAGTATTAGAAACATCAAAGCTTTAATCCCAACAGACTTGAGTTGCTGTTAAACCTTTATATCTTGAATTAATATATATTAATTGTGTCATTCATTGTTAATGATGTAAGTATTTAACATTTTTAACAGTGGCTCTTGTTACTGTGTTCCATAAAAATGTACAGGGATGTCGTATACCTTTAGAGCCCAGAATATTGACTTGAATAGGCCACTTTTACAACCAATGACCCAACAATTGCAGAACAGTTTTAAAAAGGCACATTGTTGAGAGTGCTGGCATAATAAAAAATTGTATAATTTATTGTTTTTCAACAAGCAAACTTTGTTTTATATATATAATTATTTTAGCAAACAACATTGCTAAGGATTTGTATTGCAGCCGTATTTGCTAATCTTTTTTAAATGGTGCTAATAATTTTGGACCTGTGTTTAAGTTTCTAATTTATGCATATGGTGGTGTTTTATATTTAACATATTTCAACTTCCAGTAATCTATTTCACATAATGCACATTTCAGATGATGACTTGTCATACTCCTACCTTTTCTCACAGACGGTTTCCTCTCCAGTGCCTTCTCTGGGGATTTTTTTTGGGAGTCAAAAGCTGCCAACATTTGAGCCACCTTCACAGACTGCTCCAAAACCCCATTAGGCTTTCCTTCCAAAGGCTTTGTCAATTCAGGATGCTTAAACTTCTCTTGTTGTTGATTGGTCTCTTTTATGAGTTCAGAAACAGGCCTTGATTTAGGAGTATCCTGGTGTTTGTCAATATCTGAGACATTTTCATCCTTGTCCTGGATAGTCTTTCCATCAGAGTGGACTGCAGTGTTGCTCTCTCTGACTTGCTGTGACTCGTGCTCTGTTTCTTGAGTCACATCTTGAGATGGAAACTTCTCATCTTTGTTCTGAGGTTCTACACAATTTTTCCTTTCTTCTGATAGAACTTTCCCATTTCCTGTAAGAGCCGGCGCATCCTCCATCACTACTACTGGGATGTCCATTGTTTGAGGAGGGTTCATCATGGGCTTAGCCTCCTCCACAGCGTCAGCCTGCAAGGCCTCAATGGTGCATCGACTGGGCGTTGTCTTCCCTTCAGTGGTGCATTCTGGTTGTGGTGTAGGAATCTTTGTGACAGTGACTGTGCTGGGTAATTCTTTAAGTGTTGTTTCAGTTTTCAGTTGGTCATGGTCATAGGACTTGTTCATTGAAACAGAAACAACCTTTATTACTTTGGAGATGTCTGGAGATGCCTCATTTTTGTCTCTTTTTAATAGCTTCTCCAAAATAGAGCTTGGCTCCACTGTACAGAGGTTTTCTCCATCCCCTTGAGATGAAGGGTCATTTGAAGGCGATCCGGAACCTTCTAGCTCAGTTTGTTTCTGACGATCCTCCTGGTCCGGCTTGATGTCACCCCTTGCAGCCTCTGACCCTTTTGTCTCTTTGTTAATGCCAACTACGTTTTCATTTCCACGAGGCTTTACTTGTCTCATTATAGGAGGGTCTAGGTTGAAGGATCCACCCACGGCTGGAACAGACTTGCCAACTATGCTCTTTTTTGATGGTGACTGGCGTTTAGCCTTGTATGGATGATTCAGTTCCCTCAAACTGCCTACAGCTCTATCAACTACCTTTGTTTCCCCATCCTTAATTAAGGTTCTATTGGAATTCATTTTAATTTCCTGCTCTTCCTGAAGCAGGAACTCTTTTCTAACTCCCACTTGAGTGATGTCATCTTTCATTCCCGTATTAGCTCCATTCTTGCAGACATTCACAGAAAGTCCCTTGTTGTATCCCATGGTGCTGTTAGCCAGTGAAACAGCTCCAGCACTACTCTCCACAGGTACATTGCATGTCTCATCAGTAACCCCCTCTGAAGCACAGCAGATAGTTTCTTCCAGGGTTTTCCGGTGTGGACCAATTCTCTTGTCCATTCTGGTGGTTTTATCCTTGTGTTCCACGTCTCTCACGTTCAGGTTGTGTTGCCTGGCCTCACCCTGTGTGTTAATCTCAGGACTCTGGCTGTGGTCCAGTTCAGTCTGCTGAGAAGTCCAACCTCCCACCTCTTCTCCTAACTCTCCACCCTCCTCCCCTCGAGCTCCTCCCCCTCCCACCTTCTCTGCAGAATAACTCACCCTTTTTTTAGTGCTTGGCTTGTTCTCCGCCAAAGGTGCTTTTGGCTTCTCACTTAGGTCTTCATCCAGGTTTTTTGCATCAATCCCTGGAGTCTCCCCAGCATTACTGGAATCCTCACAGGAGCTTCCTCCTTCGATTGCATCATCCATATCCTTGATTGTTTGTTCCTCCCCATCCACCTTGTCTTGATTCTGGCCCATGCTAGTCTGTGGAGAAAGACACGCTGTTATCCTCTGGCATACCATCCAACAGTGGTTGTCTAACTGTACACACTGCCCAGCTACCTTACATCAAATATCCCCGTATTTCACAGCAAAGCTTATTATTGAATATGACTTAGTGAGAACAGCCAAAGGTAGAAACATGAGCTGGTAACATGGTGGAGATGGAATTTTATTTTTAATTGATGTCAGGCACAAATTCATTTATTGTGCTAGCTAAAATTTGATGTACCGTAGACACAGGTGTAGACATTTCATGGCACTGTACCTTAGGAGATCAACCATAGGTAAGCAGATAGTCACAAAAACAGGAACTCTTTACAGGGTCTGCTCTTGCTGATTGTCATATGACCACAACAACTCTAAAGCACATTGATTGTACATGCTTTTGCAAAGTTAAGAGAAATATATTGGAGTCACAAGCTCACTGAAACTCCCCTCATTTTCCTTCCAGGGACATGAATATATAAGCACAAGTAAACCACAGCAAGGCATGACTAATTGTGATACACATATTTTTACCCTTACATTTATTCATGCAGCCTAAACTGTTTTCCAGAGTGTCCTAGTAATTACACACACTTAGGAGTTAATATCCATAGTCTTGTAATATGTGCTTTGAGATCTTTAGTACCACAGATATTTAGGACACTGGTTAACATCCCATTCCAAAACATGGCACTCTGCAGGGCAATGTCCCTTTCACTGATTAAATGCATTGGGGTTTTAAATGTAGACCAGAGGTAAGTGTCAATTACAGGCTCTATCTTCTCAACCAGGAACCGATGCTTAGCTTTAGAGTCAGGCCAAAGTGGGATGTAGAGTTCTATACTGGTGCTATGTAAAAGGGAAGTTTGAAAATAAGTGAATGAATTAACAGCAGGGTAATACGGTACAACATATACAGTATGATGTTGTTTCTCCTGGATAGTCCCATCTGTCTACGTTTATAGTTGCTTTGCACATGACCACCTCCAATTAGTAACATTGCCTCCTAGAAGCAATCTAAGACTCGACAAGCACTTTCCTAATCGGTGTTGTTGCTACTGGCATTGCCACACTAGATTATGTTAGTTGGTTCTCCATGGTACAGAGCTCCTTTTCTCACATTGAACAGCAGTGCTTTTAGCAAAGAGAATAATGCAGCACAATGGACAGAGCACTGGGACAAGAGTCTGTTTCCTGTCAATGACCCTTCTCTTCTCTGGTCCTCTTTCCATTATAGGGTGGGTTGCTGCTTCCTTATCATATGACTGTTTAAACCTCACCACAAGGACAGAGACCTGACTGGGTGAGACCATCTCATCTGTCAGCCACTGTGTAGAAATACAGATAAAGAAATGCACTGCCAAATTAAAATGAAATCAAGGGCAGCTTGATTCAAATTATGATTTCAACTCCGTTAAAGTACATAGTACATACATGATGTATAGCTCAAACTTGAATCCAATAGGTTTTGAAGCTAAAATTAAGTAAAAACGTGTAGCCTACCATTCCTTTTCCTCAAGAGAGAGAAATTAGATCCCAAATGTAATAGTTTCTACAGCATTGGTACACCAACCCCACTATGCAGTGACTTTTACAATGAATCCTCCTGTAGGCTCAAGGCAAATAACTCCTACTGGAGAAATTTCCCTCCCATCACACATCAGTCATGTGAACTAACCACTATGAAGTCTAACCCTTAAATCACCCTCAGATTCCTGAGTCCTGCAGACCCATCAGCACCATGCTCACCGTGGGGAGGACACACCACCTCCAGGCAACCGGTCCCTGGCTACAACGCCCCCATTGTCCTGCAGACTCCTGCTGTAAACACATTAGGTGATCACTTGATCGCCCTTGTGGTCTGCTGCTGCATTACGCTCAGACTGAAAGAAACTGAAATCAACGACAATCCAGGAATCCCAGGCAAAAAGGCTATTCTAGACTTAAAGTAGCATTGTGAATACGGGCAGCTTAAGGACTCCATTCCTTACATGTTGGTAAGCTGATTGGTAGGTTTAGGCCCGAGATGGACATAGTAATCTGTTGTGTGTAAGAGCGAGACGGACACTCACCGTTTGCTGTGTCCCAGCCGATTGCTCTCCAAGAAATGACAGGCTGCTCTTTGTTGGTTGGCTGGTTGGTTATGTTGAGTCCTCCCTCAAGTGCACTAGCAATAAGATGCTAACACTCCAGCCTAGTGATGTCACAGTGACATCACACAGAGTCTCATCTAGGTGTATTAAGGTCAAGCACCCAGTTTCTATTTCCACACCACATTATTACTGAAATCCACAAGTCCACCATGGAAAGCCTTTTTCTTTCACTCATGGGTTTGATACAATATGGTCAGATAAAATGCATCCAAAATGACTTAGGGCAAATTAGAACTAAGAAAATACCCCATTCATCTTCAGAGTTTGGTAACAAGTTACTTTTACATTTGTTAAAAGTAATCTCATTACTGTAATCTCTTTTACAATTGTAAAAGTAACTTTTTAAAAGTAACTTACCCAACTCTGGTCATCTTCACTTGCAGTGATTGAATTGGTCACAGACAGAGGGGGTTTTGAATTTGAGCTTAAGCAGAGGTTTTATTACAGCAGAATTTCAAGTCTTAAAAATAGAAATAGCATAAAGTGATCTTGCTGAGCAATGTGTCAAGGGTTTTAGATCCAGATACCAGGAGCATTAAAACCCCTTAACCTCAGACTGTGAAGATGAACACATTTTCTTACCCAACTGTGTTTACATACACTGGACTAGACCTGCCACATAAACACACCAGAAAACTGCTTCAAAGAAGAGGGAAATCATGAAAGAATGTGCATGTGTGTTTGTGTGTGAGTGTCAGTGTGATTTCTCTATAGAGCTGCAGTAATGGCAACCCAAGGCCTCTGGCGAACCAGGAGGGAGGCAAGAGAGCTAAACAATAGCTGAGAAATGTCTGTTTTCTGCCCAGTCTCCATAGTAACTTCCAAAACAGGACATTTACTCAGATAATAAAACAAAAGGGGAGGCCAAGAATTCACCAGCAACATACGCTGCTGCTGAGGATGAGCAGCCAGCTAAAAGTGAACCTGGAGGCTGGGTGTAGCCAGCAGCCACCAGTGTCCGAGGAGTGTTCAACAGCCTAGGGAGACAGTAATCACAGTACCCGGCCACAGCCACCCCATCCCTGATCCTATAAGAAGCTAAAGAAGTCAAAGGTAGGCTGCTTACCTGTCGGCTGGTAAAGAATTCCATTTGATACTGTCTATCACCTTGTCTGTCTCCTGCCTCATTCATGACAGAACACTTATTCAGCATTTTAAGCTTTTTTATAACCACATTGATAAACAAAAAAGATAACATAGTACACACTTTGTATGCTAATATATATAACATAAAGCTTTCACAATTGTTAAAGTCTTGCTGTTGGCATATTCTTGTTTCATTATGATGTAAATTGATTTCAGAATGATACAACTATCATCAACCATGTATTGTAATTAAGCAATCCCAACTCCTCCCCATTATGATGTATTTAATTGCTCACAGTTCATCTGTAGAAATTAAAGCAGCATCTCTTGTAATTGGACAATTTTTACAATAGGAATCTCTGTTTAAATTGTGAATGTTAAATTGTTATAGCAATTTCCGACAGGAAACCAAAGTGTCCTAGGCTCAATCAGCATCATCTGATGGCAGTATAAACCCATAATCAGTCCTGGATTATTGCCCATACTTGGTTATTCAACTGAATAATCTTTATTCATAAGTGGTGTTTCATGTTGTGAATAGAAGCACTGTATGTTAGTTTTAGTTCACCTTTATTTTACCAGGCAAGTTGACTGAGAACACTTTCTCATTTGCATCAACAGCCTGGGGAGAAGTGGGGGGAGAGGGGAATGAATGAGCCAATTGAGAGATAGGGATGATTAGGTTGCCATGATGGTATGAGGGCCAGATTGGAAATCTGTCCAGTTCACCGGGGTTAACAACCCTAGTCTTACGAATAGTGCCATGGGATCTTTAGAGAACAGTGTCAGGACACCCGTTTAACGTCCCATCCGAAAGACGGCACCCTACACAGGAAAGATGTCTCCATCACTGCCCTGGGGCATTGGGAATGATCTTTAGACCAGTGAGAAAAGTGCCCCTATTGGCCCTCCAACACCACTTCCAGCAGCACTGGTTTCCTATCCAGGGACTAATCAGGCCCGACCCTGCTTAGCTTTAGAAGCAAACCAGCAGTGCAGTATATACATTACCTGATTAGGATTGTTTGTTTCCCCTGAGGTACACAACCATATGCCAAGATTCGAGTTGTGTATTTTTTGTATATCATTGGTCTATGTTATTAATATCAAGTTAGATATTGTAACATCACTCACTGCTCTGTAAACTGTAGTGTTTGAATTAACGTACACCCCAGTCACATGATCACATCATTGAAGCTCCTTCAAAACCCTGGTTTTAAAGTTGTTTCATCTTGTCTAAAAATGTCCTTACCTTGTCTTACAGTCCAGTTTATCTAAACCAATGATTTGTTTGCACGGTGAGAAATTTCAGCTGGAAAGATTTCAGATGTATCACTATGAATAGACTACTGTACACCTTTAAAGGGTTAAGGTTGTGTGTTTATGATTTAAGGAGCTGACATGGAATTCAAACGCTACAAAAAATAACAATTCAAATGTATTCGATAGCATGAAAAAAACATTTATTTTCATAAACATATACAGTACATAATTTCAACGTAAAAAAGTGCAATATGGATTCAAACTACAGCAAATGTACAGTACAAAAAATTACTGCATAAATATAAAAAATAATAAAAAAAGATCATGAACAAAATAAAACTGGGGCGCAACCTATCGCTGTGATCATCGTCAAAATGGTTGGACTTGCCTATGAGAAGCTTCAAAACCCATTAGAGAATGGAACAGTCAGCTATTGATCTCATAGCACTCTCTCTCTTGGTTCTACCAAAGGTCCAATACAGAAGATAACGGAGATGAAAGACACATACATAACTGATATCATCATGTTTCTCAGTTCATGTTTTAAACTGATTTAATGGTGTATATTTATTGATAACACCCGTAGAACTTTGGTCTTCTTCCACATTTCAAATAAGAACAAATGAGTCTGGAATAAAAAATCCCATTTTGGCAAACATGATGAAAGTGTGACTGTGACAATGTAAGTTCCTGCAAATAAAAAAGGAATAGGCAATTCCATGACATCTTAATGAGGAGGAGACTTGATACGTTAGTTAAAAATGTACAGTGCATTTTGGAAAGTGTTAAGTCCCCTTGACTTTTTCCACATTTTCTTAAATTACAGCTTATTATTAAAAAGTTGATTGAAAATTCCCTTTATTAATCTACACACAATACCCCAAAATGACAAAGCAAAAACAGGTTTCTAGAAATTTTCACCAATGTGGGGATTCGCATGGCGTATTGGGCTAAGTCGCTGCATTGCACGACAGTCTAGCACTGCCCGGGATTTGGGTTAGATAAATCAGATTATTGTTCCTGCCATGTCACTCTCCAGCAACTCCTTGTGTCCAGATCAGGTGCCTGTGCATTCAATCGCGGAAGTATAGTTAGTGAGCATAATAATCCCATGCATGATCCGATTAAAGACTTCCGTGTTGGGTGAACAGTGCGAAAAGAATCGGCGGCTAGGTGACATGTGGTTGGATGAACCATGTGCATGCCCTTTGCCATCCCACAGACCTGTCCAGGGAGTTGCGAAGTTGCTGACAAGGCAGGATTTGAGGAAATTGAGAGGGAAGAAGAATTTGGAAAAAATAAATATGTTTACCAATGTATAATATTTCTACCACTTTACTCAGTACTTTGTTAAAGCATCTTTGGCAAATACAGTCTTGAATGTTCTTGGGTATGCTCTGGAGCAGGTTTTCATCAAGGATATCCTCTGACCCTCCATCCTGATTGCACTCCCAGTCCCTGCCGCTGAAAATGATCCCCACAGCATGATAATGCCATCACACTTCACCGTAGAGGTAGTATAACAGGTGAGGTGCCAGTTTTCCTTCAGACATGACATTTGGCCTTCAGGCTAAAGAGTTTAATTGGTTACATCAAACTAGAGATGAAACCAACATGGTCTCAGAGTTCTTTAGGTGCCTTTTGGTGGAGTGCTTCAGAGATGGGTGTCATTCTGAAAGGTTCTCAATTCTCAGATTTTCACAAAAACAGTTTTTGTTGTCTCATAATGTTTTAAAGTTTGTAGATTGTAGGAAAGAACAACGTAACAAAATGTGGAAAAGGTAAAGGGGTCTAAATATTGTATGCCAAACATAAAACAGTTCTAAGCACAATGAGAAAATGTAATGCCCACTGAAAATGTAATAAAATAGTACAGATGCAACATCCGGTAACACAATGAAAGTTTGTGCGGTCTGTGCCGTCATTATCTTACCAAATCTGCATCTAAGAAAAAAGTGTTGAATTGCCCAAAACTGGAATTGAAAATCCGGTTTCACCACTAATAAAAAACAACGAAAGAGCGTAATTGAACCCCTATGGCCACGGTTCTACTGAAGAGAACCAGACATTTGCCTGAACCATTCCCACGTATCTACTGAAGAGAACCAGACATTTGCCTGAACCATTCCCATGTGTCTCTTGAAGAGAACCAGACATCTGCCTGAATCATTCCCACGTGTCTATTGAAGAGAACCAGACATCTGCCTGAACCATTGCCACGTGTTTACTGAAGAGAACCAGACATCTGCCTGAACCATTGCCACGTGTCTACTGAAGAGAACCAGACATCTGCCTGAACCATTGCCACGTGTCTACTGAAGAGAACCAGACATCTGCCTGAACTATCACCACGTGTCTACTGAAGAGAACCAGACATCTGCCTGAACCATTGCCACGTGTCTACTGAAGAGAACCAGACATCTGCCTGAACCATTGCCACGTGTCTACTGAAGAGAACCAGACATCTGCCTGAACCATACCCCAAACCCTCTGCAACACTAGTTTTAGCACACAGATCTATGCTGCCTCTTGTTCACAACTAAGGCACTTGTGTCCTTACAGCAAACTTAAACCTAAATCCTGGTCGACTTACCACACACACTATTACAGCACCAAGGACCTCCAATCACACTAAGCTCACCATCAGCTGCCAAATGGCAAAAACCTAGAAGGATTCAGAGGCACCACAACAAATGCTGCCATCCATTTTGAAAAGGTCCAGTTAGACTGCTACTAATATTTAATGAAGGGTGCTTGATGCTTTCTCACAAACAACACACTCACAACCACCTTAGAACAGTCCTGCTGTACAGAGAGGTTAGCCTTGCACTTGACCGGCATCTCTGGCCATGCTTTCTACATCTACATTCACAGCCAGAAGGAAAAACAACCAACCCCTGATCAAGGGTCTAAACTAGGGAGAAGCATCAGAGCCATCTCTTCAGCACAGATGTATTGTACACACACGTCATGTACCAGATGTTTCTGTGTGACGCACCACAGACATTTACACAGCATCGTTCTCTTCATATTGCATCACAGCTGTCATCATATTGTACATGTATTTTGACATAATATGAAAGAGGCAACATGGCAGCTGAAAACTTTCATTGAGGTCAAGGTTTAGTGATAAATGTTTTTAAAGACCAAAAATAAAACAGGCAAGTAATAAAATAACAGCATACCCACAGACCATAAAGTGGAATGGCACTGCCTGCAGTAACAGTGAATCTGGAGTCACTGGGAAGTAGTATGTGCTCTCCATATTACCAGATGCATACAGTATTACACAGCAGTTTCTTCAGTAAAGTCAGACTACTGTACATATTTAAATACAGTACATCGATCATGTGCTCTCAAATGTGTAGGAGAAATCCATGTGCAATTTGAACATATTCAGCTTCTTTTCAGTTCTGTTATAAATTGTTCACAGTAACCATCTAACCATTCGTGCACAAACACACAAATACTGAATTCATAAAATAATCTCAAAAGCAAATATTTGACTGCTGTTGTAAACAAAAAATAAGCTATGGCAAAGTAGCAAAATATTGCATAAATAAACTCTGGGTTCTCACTGACAGTATAGGAAGACAGACAGCGTGCTTTAACCTGGGTGATATGGAGCAAGAGGGACAGTTTCAGGGCAGCAGTGGTAAAACCAGATTAGGAGGATAGCAGTGGAATGGCCCTGGTATCTCCTAACCTCATGCATAATGAATAGCCAGTCAGTTCCTAGACCAAGTTCCATTGCAATAAAGGACAATTATACAGTGTGGATCAAAAAGCAGGTGCAGCAGGCCAGGTTGTGTATCTGTAGGTTCTCTACCCAATTTAGAAATTGTATATTAGAGTAGTCTGGGCTCGGAAAGTTCAATTGGTAAACCCGGAACTAGACAAAACATATTGTAAAAAGCAGGATTTGGCTGTCAACATTTAATATCACCAACAATGTAGCTAAATCTCAGTTGAGATTTGGCTCTGTGTGCAGGTAGGCGGGGCTCAGAAGAGCTCTGTGTGCAGGTAGGCGGGGCTCAGAAGAGCTCTGTGTGCAGGTAGGCGGGGCTCAGAAGATACAAGATTATAAACATGTTAACTACAGACTACCCTGCATATAACATAGATCCTATAGAGATACGACATACCACCCATAAAGATTCAAAAGAAACATGACAGAACCCCATAGAGATTCAAAACAGATAACATACAGTACTACCTATAGAGATTGTATAGAAAACACTGCCCAGACAGACAATGATTTCCCATGACATAACTTTGACCAAAACCCTGAATGCTATTGGAGTTTCAGGATGAAGCCATAGTAGATTAAGTTTATTCAATTGAACACCTTTTTTCATTATACACAACTGGCTTCTCCGACTTTGCCCAGAACCTTCAGCACGAGGCAGCGAAAGTTGGCATAGCACTGCCTGGGATTTGGGAAAGATAAATTGGATTATCTACCTTGCCACATCGCTCTCCAGCGACTCCTTGTTGTGAGATTGAGCACCTGTAAATTCAATTGTGGAAATATAGTTGGTGATTGTCAATAATCCTGTATGATCTGAATAAAGGCTTCCGTGAACGATGAGCAGTGCGAAAAGAATCAACCAGCTCGGCAACATGTGGTTGGATGAACCAAGTGAGCGCCCATCAGCATCCTGCATCTGTCCTAGGAATTGCAGAGCTGCTGACAAGGCAGGGTTAGGGAGGATTGGATAAGACAAATTGGGAGGTGAACAAAATGGGGGGCATAAATTGCCAAACAGCCCAAAATAAAGTGAGCCATCTTTCTTTGAACTCAGTGAGTGTACATGATGTCAAGAAACATATTTCCTAAAGAAAATATATATGCCTTTGTTTAAAAAGAAAAGTTTTTATGCATATGGCGATGGGGTTCAGTTCAATTAACTTGTCAGTCTACCATTGCTTTGTTCCAAAACTCCAATATCATTCAGAGAGTTTGGGTTGAAGCCATGTCGGGTATCTATGACACAGCATATGAACTTCTTACTTGAACATAGTATAAAGCGCCACATCACTGTGATGTTACAGAGGTAGAATGGTCCTAGAAGACTCTCAGAATTATATCCCTACACTTTGTCACAGGAAAAGATTGGAGGACATTGTAATCCAAAATCAAGGACACCAGAAACAGAATTCCTTTTTTTACAGAGATGCAATCATGGTTCGAGTCTTGACTATAGCTTCTCCGACTTTGCCCAGAACCTCCAGCATGAGACTGCGCAAATTGGCATAGTGCTACCCGGGATTTGGGTTATACAAGTCAGGTTATCTACCTTTCCACATCACTCTGCCAAAACTCATTGTGTGCAGATCGAGCACCTGTAAATTCAATTGCGAAGTATAGTTAGTGAGTGTCAATCATCCCACGCATGGGCTAAATCTCAAACCGACCCCTCCACCCTCCACTCCTTCAATTGCACGTTCACGCTCGCCTCCGCCATTTGCACAAGTGTCCCAAAGTTGAGGGATTGAAAATTATCAAGGGTGTAGTGGCGAAAAAGACCCTCCAATACCCACTTCAAGCAAGTGTGCATCGATGCAGCTGCCGCTAACAAGTGGGTAAGAAAGTAGATTCCCATAACATACCAGGTTAATTTTGAGCATGTGCAATTTCGCACAAAACAATGGATAGTGTGCCCAGTGATGTGACGTGCATTTGTTTGACAACAAAACGAAATATGTCGGAAATAAAATGTTAAATTGTTAATTATCGTAATTTCATCTTAAAAGACAGATTTAAAAATATGAAATCCATTCTTGTTCCATAGATTTACAGTAGAACATGAATTGTACCAGTCAAGTCAGAAGTGTGTCTTGAAGTTGATGTGTTTACCAAACACCTAGCCACCCTGGGAAGTCACCCTCTGGGTTTCGTAAGCAACACCTGACCACAGAGGACCCTCTGAGCTTGACTAAAAGCTTTCGTATTGGATGAGCAATGTAAAAAGAATTGGCCAGCTCTGATGCATGTGGTTGGATAAACCAAGTGAATGTCCTTCACCATCGTCGAGGGAGGGTTGAAGAGCTCCCCACGTGGCAGGGTTAGTGATTGGACCAGACCAACTGGAATGGACAATAAAAAAATAAATGCAATCATGTAATCACTTGGGGCATTCGCATTTGGTCTAAGACAACTGTGTTAGCTTGGCCAAGATTTGAATTCATTGCTGGAGGCTCTGCTAGGGGTGGCGCAAATTGATATAGGGGTGGCGCAAATTGATATAGGGGTGGCGCAAATTGATATAGGGGTGGCGCAAATTGATATGGGGTGGCGCAAATTGATATGGGGTGGCGCAAATTGATATGGGGTGGCGCAAATTGATATGGGGTGGCGCAAATTGATACAGCGATGCCCTGGGTTGATGTGCAATGTGTCAAACAATTTAGAATCAGTCACGGTTGTATAGTTGTTGCATGTCTAATTCCTCCCACATATATACCGACTTAAAGCTTCCACGTTGCATGAGCAGTGTGAAAAGAATATGATGGCTTGGTTACTACATGCTTGGAGGAAGCATTGGATCGATCTTCAACCATCCCGCACCTACGAGGGGTTGCCGACGTGAGAAGATTTAAAGGGAAATTGGACATGACAAATTGGGAGGGGGAAAATTATTTTACACCTCTTTGTTCTAAAAGATCAGATTACATTTTTATGCAAAACCCAACATAGAGCTATTTGCTATACTTGTATGATGTTTCAAATTAATTTCTAAGTACATCTTAAACCTGATTACAGAGAAAGGAAAAAGAAAACATCTCAACAGCCGTTTGACCTTTCACATGACAGCCATTTTCCTCGATGTACACTAAATGAATGGTATGCTGTTTCTCAGACCAGAGAACCGCAGACAGATGAGCAGTGATCAACTACAGCCACTCCCCTCAGCACACGGTGAAACAGCAGCAGCTCTGCCACAAACGACAGAGCAAAATGAATGTCATTTGATCAACTCTAAGACAGCACTGGGAACAAGAACACTACCATATGTACCGTTATCCAATGGTAAACAGAACCATATCTCATTTTAAAGTCTGTGATTCAGAAAGACAATCTGCATGACGGTGATGACGACGATGAAGAAGCTGCAGCTCTGATCTCTTGACACCCAGAAAGGCAGAGAACAAGGAATGAAAATCACTTTTTTAAAGTCCTGAAGGAGACCAGGTGTTTTGTATGTATTCACCTTTGCACACACATTCATTGCACTCCATCTGGATTATGGTATAATATTTGGGTTGTTTCCTCTTACTTGAAGTGGATTTATATTAATATATATTTATATTATTCAAAAGTTGATTTAATGTACTGTACGTAGAATTCTTTATACACATTTTATTTTCAAACAGTCCTCCTTCCTTATCCGAGGTGTGTGTGACCCTTTTCAGCTCAGAGTGGGCGGTGTCAGAGGCTGTGTAGAGGATTGGCCGTACATCCGCCCATCCTGTCAGCTCCTGGGCCCCCCAGAAAGGGCCCTCTCTGGGGTGGCCTGGTCCCTGTGTGCTCTGGGCTGAAGTGGAGAGGTGCAGGAGCGTGGGCCCTCCCACTCCAAGCCCGGCTCTGGCGACAGAGTGAGGAGCAGCAGTGTTCCCGTGTCTGAGGAGCAGACGGAGCACAGGTCTTCAGAGGAGAAGTTCAGGCTGCCCAGCTTGGCCAGGGAGTTGGAGCGCTTGAGGCGCGATGGCACGGTGAGACCGGCCAACCGCATGCGGGTCTCGATCTCCTGAGCCCGCTGGCGTACCAGGCCCGGTTTGCACCGGACACTGCGGATGCTGTCGCTGCTGGAGCTGCGTGTCAGTGTGGAGCCGTGTGGGGAAGAAGTGGGCGTCAGCACCCCAGGACCCAGCGCACCCAGCAGGGCCTCGTTATTCAGGGGAACCACCAGTGGCTCTACAGGCATGGAGCATGGAGTGGAGGACTTGGGAAAGTCAGCTGGGAAGGCTGAGAACTCTGCATACACATCTCCAGGACTGTGGCCCTGACTGGCTCCTGCTCGCAGGGGACTTTCAAAAAGCTCCAGGGGAGGTAGCCCCTCCTGGGACAAACCTGACAGCCTTTCCAGTCTCTCTGCCCTCTGGCGAACCAGCCCGGACCGCTGCAGCTGAACTAAAGCCTCCTGATGGGCCAGGTATGCGGCCGCCACCGGCCTCTTCTCCTCCAAACTCAGCTCCTCTGGTAGCTCTGGTACAGGCACCCCAAAAATCTTACCCTCCTCAGCCTCGCCTTCCAGAACATCAGCCCCGTCCTTGGATGTGTGGGAGCAGGGAGCGTTTCGGCTGTCACCTAGAGGTGTGCAGGGCAGGGCTGTACCTTTGGCAGAGTCACAGAGAGGGCTCCAGGTGTGCAGACGGCTGGGGGAACAGGTGGAGGTGGGGACCTCCACAGAGACACTGGGCACACTGTGTAGGGGTTTGGGGTTAAGGCAGAAATGTGCATCCTGGGCCGGTGAATCCAGATTGTGACTGGGCCTGTCCTCTGATGGAGGCCTGGCTGAAGGCTTGACTGGGTGAACAAAATTGAACAGAGCAGAGTCCTGAACAGATGAGAAACAACAAGTCAAAAAATAAGAATTAACCTTACTATTTAGTAGTTCAGTTAGCATTACTTACTGCTGGTTGAAAGTGTTTGTATATCTCACAGCTACAGGTACATTTACATTTGTCATTTAGCAGACGCTCTTATCCAGAATGACTTACAGTACTGTAAGTACAGTAACATCCCCCTGGAGCAACTTAAAGTAAAGAGTCAACAACATTTGGCACAGTCGGGAGTCGAACCGGCAACCTTCCGACTACAAGTCTGACTCCCTAACCACTGGGCCATTTTACACCCCTGCATGACACTGACCTTCTGACTGGAACGGCTGTTTAAGTGATTGTTGTTATTATTGTTGGAGTTCTGGTTCAAGGCAACCAGGTCCAACCCATTGCCCTCCTTCTCCTCCTCATCTTCCGGAACCATCTCTACTTCTCCTTGTGCGCCGCTCACACCTAATGCCTCCATCTCTGCCTCCTCCTCATCCTCCTCCTCCACGGTGCTGAACTCCAGCCGGAGGCGCAGCTCCTCCAGGGACTCTGGTCCACGGCAGCAAGTCTGGGCCGCCGTCCCCTCGCCAGCCGGCCCAAAGTGGGGAAGCGGCGGCCCCTCCCTGCCGTCGGCCTCATCGTCTAGCAGGGCGTCCCGCTCCACGTCCTCGATCTCTATGAAGACCCGCTCCATGCTGAGGAGAGACGGGACACGCACCGGCGTAGAGGGGTCGCTGTCCAGGGCAGAGTCAGACAGCCTGCGGAAGTAGTAGTTGTTGTAGGCAGGGTCCACATCCAGACTGACCATCCTGCAGGGGGACGGCGGACGAGCTGCCCCCCTCTCCTCCAGAGCCTCCTCACAGCAGGGAGGCATCCCCAGCTCGGGGCTTGTGTCCCCAGGGTCCTCGCAGCACGGCTGGCCCTCGTGGAACTCACAGCCTGGGTCTGGGCGCTCTGGGCGCCACAGTTTGTTGTGACGCTGCTTACTGGAATAACAACATACAACAAAAGATATAACCTAGGGCACTGGTTCTGAACTTCTTTCTTCAATTAAGCTTCTGTAGTTAATATGGACTATGCTGATAAGAGTGGGACGTTACCTGGCATCTAGGATGCCCTCGTACTCTGCCAGCTGTCTCATGAAGCCTGCGTTGGGTCGGGTGATGTTCCTCTTCTGCTTGACAAATTTGTATGCCTTCTCCAGTGACCAGCCGTACTCCTTCATGGCATAGGCAATAACAGTGGAGGCTGAGCGGCTGACGCCCATCTTACAGTGAACCAAACACTTGGACTGGTTCTTCCTGGTGGGGTTCACACAATGCAAAGTGGTTAGGAGTAGAACCCTCCACCAGTTCTGCTACTCAACCATAATGACCGTTCTTTGAGGTCTCTAACCTAACAGGACATACTTTGCTTTGACAATAAAGTTGTAGGTCTCGTTCCAGTGGGCCAGCAGGTCGGTAGCATCTTCGTCATAGACGCGCACGTTGTGGTAGCAGAATGTTCCAGGGAAGAAGTTATCTATCTCCCTAGTGACGTTAAGGATATAGCCCACCCTAGTTAAAAGACAGTCTGTTATTGGATGAAGACAACCGGACACTTTTCTACAGAAAACATATTTACATGTTGTGACAACTAATATTTTTCATCAAAAATGTTGAGCCTCTGAAAAACCGAAGTTCATGAGATTGCTGAAGACTAGAGAACCCCTTTAAAGCTAGTAGAATGTCCTAGTTACCCAGTGTCCTGAAGCTCTTCCAGATTGGATGCATTCCATTCAGATCCCTGTAAAAACATGGAAACATGACTGAATACATACTATACAGTTACTGATCTGAATATATACTATACAGTTACTGATCTGAATACATACTATACAGTTAGTGATCTGAATACATACTATACAGTTAGTGATCTGAATACATACTATACAGTTAGTGATCTGAATACATACTATACAGTTAGTGATCTGAATATATACTATACAGTTAGTGATCTGAATACATACTATACAGTTAGTGATCTGAATACATACTATACAGTTAGTGATCTGAATACATACTATACA
>JACXGM010011959.1:0-11180 GCA_016801145.1 Umbra pygmaea
GGCTTACTATATGTGCAGGTTTACTATCTCTGCAGGCTTACTATATGTGCAGGTTTACTATCTCTGCAGGCTTACTATCTGTGCAGGTTTACTATCTCTGCAGGCTTACTATCTGTCTAGGTTTACTATCTCTGCAGGCTTACTATATGTGCAGGCTTACTATCTGTCTAGGTTTACTATCTCTGCAGGCTTACTATCTGTGCAGGTTTACTATCTCTGCAGGCTTACTATCTGTGCAGGTTTACTATCTCTGCAGGCTTACTATCTGTCTAGGTTTACTATCTCTGCAGGCTTACTATATGTGCAGGCTTACTATCTGTCTAGGTTTACTATCTCTGCAGGCTTACTATATGTGCAGGCTTACTATCTGTCTAGATTTACTATCTCTGCAGGCTTACTATATGTGCAGGTTTACTATCTCTGCAGGCTTACTATATGTGCAGGTTTACTATCTGCGGTTGGCTTTCGGGTCAAAACCACAGATGCCCCTTTAACTGACTAAATACGATTGCCTTTTTCTCCTGGTAATTTGAAATATTTACACTGCACATTTCAATTTCAGTCCACTGTAACCAGCCTGTTTGAAGTACATTCATAGAAATGTGGACAATAGACAGGATATTCAGCCCACAGGGAGCCCAGAGTGTAGCGTGATATGACACTGTGCCCCTTCTGGTAAAACCCTCCATTACAGCAGACAGGTTCAGTACCCATCATTGTATCCTTTATCAAAAGGTAGACAGGTGGTTTTAAAATCTTACAGAGCAGTGCATTTTGCTCTTTGTTTATAAGGCTCTTTTGCAATTACCACTTTTTAATAATTCACTTTTAATTGTTAGATGGACTGGCTAGCAGACCTGTGCTCAGGGAGCTCCACTGAATTGGGTAGAACTGCTTTTACTTTTTTTTGCAGATATGGAATGAGTTACAATGTACATTTAAGTTAGAGTAAATCTGCAAATGAGAACCTGTTCTCAGTCAACTGTAAATAAAACCGCTCAAAGGTTATTGACATCATATCATGTACTGTAGCTCATTATTGCTAAAAAGCTCATTACACTGTTCCGTAAATGCTAAGATACGGTCGCTCCTTAGTCTAGCTCTCCTTCAGACTAAATTATTTAAATCAGCATGCATCTGTCATCTATGATTTGATGCCAGTGGTACTGTATGGCTTTACTGAGTGGATCTCCTGATCTGTTACATAAACCATTTATCAAGTGATTTGACCAATATGAAAGTGAATGTATGTAGTGAAGCTTATGGAGGACTGCTGTACCTGCTGCCATTAACCTGTCCACTGTTGCACTCCATCTTGATGGTGACGCGTGTGGGCGGCTGGGCTAGCCAGTCCTGCTGGTGCCCCCTGGGGCTCATCTTTGCTGCCTGGCTGTACTCACTGGCTGCCGCCGCTGTCATCTCTGCCTTGGTGTGGTGAGGCGTTCCGTAGGCACACTCGAACAGCGACTGGTCCTCACTCACCACTGACAACGCTTCCTGTGCCCACGGAAAAAAAAAGACTTGTTACAATCCAAACTCCATTCACTTTATAATCAATCGGCTCTGGTTTGTTTGAGCTAGAATTCTTAATATAATTGGCAAATAATTGTTTGGACTTGTGACAAAGTGCTTTAAGCTCGGAGCAGTATGTTGTGCCTTGGCTCCAGCAGTGCAGTAAGTATAGGTGCAAAAACCCATGCATAATTTAGATATATACAATATACAATATATAACAAAAGAAACATGGAATATTTACATAATAATATAATTTGATTGCATATAGTTTTTTGTAAATAGTAAATGGACTGCATTTATATTGCGCTTTATCTAACTAATGGCCACTCAAAGTGATTAACAGTCCCTCACATTCACCCATTCATACGACAGCGGTGTCGTGGGGGTGCTGTTGACCAATAAGGAGGGGTTACAATTCCTATCGGTGGTAATCTATGTACTGTCGTTCATCAGCCTGATGGTCTGAGGATAGAAGCTGTTACCCAGTTTATGTAATCTCCCACTTAGTAGTCTGACTCACAGGCCCAAATATTTGTTCACATACATACTGTACTTCTCATGTCATGGATGGTGCGTTATTACATAAATATTTATTTTTGTGTTAAGATTCTGGTGGTATTTTAACTTTATTCAAATAGTAGAAGGCAGAGAGTCAGACAGGCAGGTGAGAGAAATGTATGAAGTGGAGACACTGGATTGAACCCAAGTCTCCGGTGGGATACCATGGATGTGTCTTGAGCCGGGGAGCGGTACCACATGTTTGAATTTCTCTAAGCTCATCACTAAGCATATAACTAAAACAAAAGTAGGGTCACCACCTTCTTATTGCTTTATGCATGGGCCATAGTACAATTGTAGGTAATAGTGCTCTACAGGGCATCTGGAAAGGACTCACGGTGCTTCACTTTTTCCACATTTTTTTCCACATTTTGTTTCACACTTATTCTGAAATGAATTAAATTAATTATTTCCCTCAAAATTCTACAAACAATACTCCATAATGACAATTTAAAAAGGTGTGTTTGAAATCTAAATAAAAAAATTTAAAAGCACATCTACATACTGTAATCCTTTGGCAGCAATTACAGCCTCAAGTCTTTTTGAGTATGATGCTACAAGCTTGGCACACTTATTTTTGGGCACTTTCTCCCATTCTTCTTTGCAGGACCTCTCAAGCTCCATCAGGTTGGATGGGGAGTGTCAGTGCACAGCCATTTTCAGATTTCTCCAGAGATGTTCAATCAGGTTCAAGTCTGGGCTCTGGCTGGGCCATACAAGGACATTCACATAGTTGTCCTGTAGCCACTCCTTTGTTATCTTGGCTGTGTGATTAAGGTTGTTGTCCTGTTGGAAGATGAACCTTCAAACCAGTCTGAGGTCCAGAGTGCTCTTGGGCAGGTTTCAGCAAGGATGTCTCTATACATTGCTGCAATCATCTTTCCTTTGATTCTGACTAGTCTCCCAGTTCCTGCTGCTGGAAAACATGCCCACGGTATGATGCTGCCACCATGCTTCACTGTAGGGATGATATTGGCCGGGTGATGAGCGGTGCCTGGTTTCCTCCAGACATGATGCTTGCTGTTCAGGTCATAGAGTTCAATCTTTGTTTCATCAGACCAAATCATTTTGTTTCTCATGGTCTGAGAGTCCTTCAGGTGCCTTTTACGGAGGAGTGTCTTCCGTCTGGCCACTCTACCATACAGGCCTGATTGGTAGAGTACTACAGAGATGGTTGTTCATTGGGAAGGTTCTCCTCCCTCCACACGCTGGAGCTCTGTCAGAGTGACAATCAGGTTCTTGGTCACCTCACTGGCCAAGGACCGTCTCCCTTGGATTGCTCATTTTGGCCGGACAGCCAGCTCTTGGAAGAGTCCTGTTGGACTTCTTGCATTTACGGATGGCTTGGTTTGTGCTCTGACATGCACTGTTAACTGTGGGACCTTATATACACAGGTGTGTGTCTTTCCAAATCATGTCCAATCAACTGAATTTACCACAGGTGGACTCCAATCTGGTTGTGGAAACACCTCAAGGATGATCAGTGGAAACAGGATGCACCTGAGCTCAATTTTGATTGTCTTTGCAAAGGCGGTGAATACTTATGTACATGTGCCTTTCTTTTTTTTTTACAAAATTTGCTATGATTTCAAACACACTGCTTTCACATTGTCATTATGGGGAATGTTTTGTAGAATGTTGAGGGAAAGAATGAATATAATCCATTTCGGAATAAGGGTTTAACATAACAAAATGTGGAAAAAGTGAAGCGCTGTGAATACTTTCCGGCTGCACTGTAAATGGTGGATACAGTGTAATAGTAGATAGCAGTATGTTGAATACCCTCAAGAGTGCTGCTTTTGAATGGAAAATGACAGACAGAATTCCCACAGGAAAGCTCACCTGAAGACAAGGACTCCTAAATATATTGGGATTACCATGGCCAATGAAAGTGCTTCAGTTTTATAGACTACTCAGGCTAAATTAAAGCAGAGATGAACAGAAGTGTCTGCTGTTATTAAAACAGCTATGTCTAGGAGTCCTTGAAATAAAGACGATAATGCATTTATACATTTATTTTTTTATTTTATTTAACCTTTATTTAACCAGGTAAGTTGACTAAGAACAATTTCTTATTTACAGCAACGACCTGGGAGCAATTAGGGTAAAGTGTATACATATTATGCTCCAGTCCAGAATGTTGGCAAAGAACAGCAATCTAATATTTTCACCATATATGCCAGTTACAGCACACATTTTCAGCTCAGAGATGAATATTTTAGAGGCATTCTGTCCAACTTGTTGGCTGTCTCACAGGACATCAGCTAGCCTACATCCTGCCATCACAAGAGATGAGTTTTATGTAGAGTTTCCTTAATGGGTTTACACATTCCTAATATTCTGCACCAATTACCGTAAATCCTCTGAATCAATATATTTGTAAATCAATTTAAACTTTATAGATTTTAAACTGTTCAATATTTTGCTATCCCAAGAACACTGATTTATAGTAGCTTTGTAATACGAAAAGGCAGTAGTAGGGTCTGACAATTCACTGAAACAGATTGATAGAATGTGTATTTTTTGTATAACAACTAGGTATTCATTAGCTTTGGGATCGACTAGGACAGTGGTTTTCAACCCTTTCCTCAGGACCCCCAGACATGCCATTTTTTTGTTCTAACCATAAACTAGCACACCTGATTCAATTAGGTAACTACACAATACACCTTTGATTAATTGAATCAGCTGAGCCATTTCAGGGTTAAAACCAAAACATGGCCTGTTATACAAACTAAATAACTGTGTGTACTACAGAACTGTACAAACAAAACACATGAGTATCCTACAGTACTGTACAAACCAAATAACTCTGAGTACTACAATACTGTACAAACAAAACACCTGTGTATCCTACAGTACTGTACAAACCAAATAACTGTGTGTACTACAGTACTGCGCAAACCAAATAACTGAGTGTACTACAGTACTGTACAAACAAAACACCTGTGTATCCTACAGTACTGTACACAAAACATCTTTATCCTACAGTAATGTGCAAACAAAACAACTGTGTATCTTACAATACTGTACAAGCCAAATAACTGTGTATACTAGAGTACTGTACAAACAAAACACAGCCCTAAATCACATGAAATACGTTCTGAGGGAACTATTTTGTAAAACCGAAATATGTCAAATATGAACGTATGAGAGGGTCAATTACGTTTGTAGGGAACTAAATTGAACACTCGATTAACGTTCAATATGAACATTAGAAGATCATGACGTAGCATGTAAATAGCATAGTTTTTGCAAGGGCGGAGGTCGGGGATGGTGGATGGGCGTATAAATCTGCGACTTGCATGCCAGTGTTCGCGAGTTCAAATCCAGACCGGCACTTTGTGTGTTTTGTTCTACATTGCTTGCGTCATGCAGACACGCGATTGTCGGTTTTTGTAATGTTAACCCTAACCTTAATTCTAACCTTAACCTCAGTAACGTCATATCTAACCTTAACCGTTAGTAACCTCATACCTAACCTTAACCGTTAGTATCCTCCTACCTAACCTTAACTGTGAATGTTGCAATATAATTTCGAACGCTATGGAATGTATGGAATGTTCTCGCATAAATCCGCTAAACGAAATGTACTGGAGCAACGTAATTCAATTTTAAATATAGCCTAATAACAAAACGTGCAGTTCAAACGTAAAAACACCCTAAATAGGTTGGCATAGAACGTAATTTAGGTTTTCAAAATAGTTTCCTGAGAACGTAATTTGGGAGAAATTCTGAGATTTACGTCTGACAATACATCTGTGTATCCTAAAGTACTGTGCAAACAAAACACCTGTGTATCCTACAGTATTGTACAAACAAAATAACTATGTATACTACAGTACTGTACAAACAAAACACCTGTGTATCCTACAATACTGTACAAACCAAATAACTGTGTGTTTAGTTTACCTTTCTTTTACCAGGCAAGTTGACTGAGAAAACCTTTTTATTTGCAGGAATGGCCTGGGGAGAAGGGGGGGGAGAGGGGAATGAATGAGCCAATTGAGAGATTGGGATGATTAGGTTGCCATGATGTTATGAGGACCAGATTGGAATTTGTCCAGGACACCACAGTTAACACCCCTACTCTTACGAATAGTGCCATGGGATCTTTAGTGATCACAGAGAGTCAGGACATCTGTTTAACGTCCTATCCGAAAGACGGCACCCTACGAAGGGCAGATGTCCCCATCACTGCCCTGGGGCATTGGGAATGATCTTTTGATGAGGGAAGAGTACCCGCTATTGGCCCTCGAACACCACTTCCAGCAGCATTGTTCTCCCATCCAGGGACTAACCAGGCACGACCCTGCTTAGCTTTAGAAGCAAACCAGCTTTGCAATACAATGCTGCTGGCTTGTACTGGTGTGTACTAGAGTACTGTATATACAAAAAACCTGTGTATCCTACAGTACTGAACAAAACCAAATAGCTGTGTACAACAGTACTGTACAAACAAAACACCTGTGTATTCTACAGTACTGTACAAACCAAATAATTGTGTGTACTACAGTCCTGTACAAACAAAACACCTGTGTATCCTACAGTACTGTACAAACCAAATAATTGTGTGTACTACAGTCCAGTACAAACAAAACATCTGTGTATCCTACAGTACTGTACAAACCAAATAATTGTGTATACTACAGTACTGTATAAACAAAACACCTGTGCAACCTACAGTAATGTACAAACCAAATAACTGTGTGTACTACAGTACTGTACAAACAAAACAATTGGGATTTGCAAATAAAATGCATGTTCTGAGGATTTAATTACATTTTAATCCTAAATCTTGAATAAACCAGAACACTTCCTGTCTCCACTCATCTACTTCAAAGGAAGATACTGCAGTAAACTTCCATTCGACGCCAATGACTAACACAAGCACACCTTTCCCACAAATGCTATGACATAGCAACCTGTCACATATTTTCCAAGTATTGTTATCAAAATCTTAGTATTTTGGTTCCATACTCCTGAAGGCATCCCTCACAGTGTAAGCCCTTCCTCCTCTCCTTCCTCTGGGCTCCTCAGCTCTCTTCAGTCTGCCTTCTCTCTCTCCACCCCCCCTCTCTCCACCTCTCGCTCTCGTAAGGAGTGCTTCTAGAATGTCTCAGGGTGTGACCCCTCCTGATCTGGTGACAGGTCAAGAGGCTGCCCTCAATTTAGGAGGAAAAGGAAGCCGTGTCGGAAAGCAGATTAATCTAGTGTAGACTGCTCTTCCCTGATATGTCAGCTCTAAACCACATCAGAGAGCAGAGAATATTGGGCACAATGACCCTCACCTGAAAGCAAGGACAAAAATGGAAGCAAAAGACAGATACACTGTACCTATAGGTCTGACAGCAAGAAGCAGCCCTGGATACAGTGAGAATGTCCATGACTAGAGACAGTGAACTGCACAGCAATATATCCATAATGTCACCTTAGAATGTATGAACAAGGGGCGCACACACACACGTCCAACACTAACAAATCAAATTAACTTCCACCCACTGCTAATGTTCAGCCACACAGCTCCATAGTTCCTGAGCTTTGATGCTTTGGAAAATACCATAAGGCCAAGACTGACAGGCCAACTTAGAGATATGTCATCAACAACAGCTGGGACCTTTGCTACACATGTTGAATTCAAATGAATCACATATATTTTGTATTAAGCCCTTTTCACATCAACAGATACCCCTGCCTAAAACCCAAAAGAGCAAGAAAATGGCAGTAGCTGATGGGGAAAACAAGAAGAAAACTTTCCGAGCACTCCAGGATCAAGACAGAATGTTCCTATAAAACCAGTGAGTGATTAAAACCACAATTTCACCATTAAAAACCAGTTACTGGAAAACATTTTGGCAGCATGAAGCCAACAGAAATATTTGAAAAAATACAAGACACTAGATTTGGCACTCATGTCAGTGGAGACTCATGAAAAATGAAGCAGCTATAATTCACATTTAGGTTTAGGCATCCTGTAACATCCAACACAGTGTGGGCTGGCGTTAACATAGAGACTGAGATTTGGAATCCTTTGTATATAATTGTATTTTGGTATTTTGTGTTTATAGTCCATTGCTAGGCACTGTTGTTCTAATTTAAAGTTCTGTCCCTTTAAGTACATGTGACACCTTTCTCTAGTTTGGCGTTTACTAGTATAGGGTTTAGGTTAGGTTAGGCTGGTATCTTGTAGATCTGATGATAGACGATTATGTTCAGCCGTGTTCTATTAGTCAGTTAGTTTGCTCTATATATATGGTGGCCAAACTAGAGGGAGGTGTCGGGCATTGATATTCTGTGCATTATGTTTGATTGTCACTGTGTGGGAAGGCTGTCCGGGAGCTACACTATTATTATCTAAGTTGTGAAACGAGTTTTGTTGGAGTTTGGAAGTTTATGCATACGCTCTTCACTTATATGTTAGCTGTCAGTGTCTATGCCACTGTGAGAGCATAGTAAGCTGTATACAGTGCCTTGCGAAAGTATTCGGCCCCCTTGAACTTTTCGACCTTTTGCCACATTTCAGGCTTCTAACAAAAAGATATGAAACTGTAATTTTTTGTGAAGAATCAACAACAAGTGGGACACAATCATGAAGTGGAACGAAATTTATTGGATATTTCAAACTTTTTTAACAAATAAGAAATTGGGCGTGCAAAATTAAGTTAATACTTTGTAACGCCACCTTTTGCTGCGATTACAGCTGTAATTCGCTTGTGGTATGTCGCTATCGGTTTTCCACATCGAGAGACTGAAATTTTTGCCCATTCCTCCTTGCAAAACAGCTCGAGCTCAGTGAGGTTGGATGGAGAGCGTTTGTGAACAGCAGTTTTCAGTTCTTTCCACAGATTCTCGATTGGATTCAGGTCTGGACATTGACTTGGCCATTCTAACACCTGGATCGCCCGCAACTGGAATATACGTATGTTTCCCGGATTGTCCATTAAACAAGCAAAAACCATCTACTGTCTGCTCTGGTCTCCCTCTCTCTACACCACACCAACACCGTGGCACATCCTCTGTTGACAAAACATCAGAAATAGCAACTTTAAACCAAGATCATACCACAGGCCTTAATGCATTTTTCTATATATTTTGAAGGATGTGGTAAGATAGTTCAGTTCAATTTGAGTATATACTTGTCTGTAGAAGTGTCACTTTTTAACAATCACTATAGCTTCTGTCAAAATAAAACAACTTGTGGTAAAAACGAAAGTGAGCAGCATCATAGTGAAAGACACAACTTCTTTCTGCACATTTGCTAGCTACAAAAAACCAACAAAGGTCAACTAAGAAAGGCATAACATGCCTGTTTTAACACTGAGCAATAGAACGGTTTACTGTGTGTTGTGGCCAACGTCAACCTTTCAACTAGAAGGCAGGACAACCTCAGTCTAGCCAGGTCTCCATCTGCCCTGAACTCAGTAAAGTACATTCCTCTATGGCCTATTATTCCTCTTCTGAGGAAAGGGGTAGATTATTTCACCGCCGTAGTGTCCCAGCCAAAAGAAAGGAACACAGCATTAGTCAGGGAAGAATGAGGCTACACTGAGCCCAGTATTCCTCATGAACACAGTGTCATAAACTATACTGCACACTTTCATGGAGGTCCGGTATGGGCGCAGGTAGTAGATTTCCACAGGCTGACACTCACATGGACTGCAGCATGGCCTTCTGGGTAGTGAAATGAACAGGTGACCAGAGGGCAGCTGGTTCAAATCAGAACCTGAGCCCCTCAAAGTCATTTACAGTGAATTGCCCTCCATAAATGTTGAGCTTTATAGGTAAAAAGGCGGTATAGTGCAGGGACCAACAGCCACTATAACAACCACACTGCAGCTCCATGGCTACATTTGTGCATTTACCAGAATTATATATTTGTTATATATTCTGTATTTCTATTTAGAAATGGTTTTAGACCAAAATGTTTGCAGGATTCCCCTTGTGGAGCTAATTTTTAAGACTATAATAAAGACCATATGAGAACATTCTGTTAAATAAGAAAACGATAAAACTAGCCATTTGACCTGTTCCTGTCTAACTTACTGTATTTATCACAAACAACCCACATTCATGTGTGGCATTCAGTCTTGTGTCAGGTAAACAGTTGTGTTTCACAGGTCAGACCATTACCCCTAAACCACTCTATTTCAGTCGCTAGTGTATCCCTCTCGCCCTGTATTCCCTCTCAATGGCGTCATTGGACTCATTCATGCAAAACAACAGAAGCAGTCTTCCTAATAAGCCATGGTGTGGCTGCAGTCAGGAAGCTCTCCTTCTCCCTGCGTTTCCTCCATTTAAAGTTCCTGATAGTGCAGCAAGAATACTGAGAGGTGGGGAATACAGAAGAGGAAGCGCTCCTCCATCGGCATTTTGATTGTAGACGAGTGACTTGGAAGGCTAATGTAGTTAAAGGGCGGATACAGTAAGGGAGAAAGAGAACAAGAAGACCTGGGAAGGAGAACGCCCTGCCATTTCTACACAGAAGGGCAATAGGCAGTTAACCTTACTGTAATGTCCCGATTAGAGATTATGGCTTTTTTGATCCCGCCCACTTCACCCCGCCCCATCTGGGTCACTCTTTCTGGATGTTGTTCTAGCAGCTTCCTCCCTGATTCCATCCATTTAGACAACCTTACTTTCCAGTTAGTCAGACCGGCAACTTTGGTACTCCCTACTGTAATATGACAGACACTTGCCAGGCCAAAACTGATGATCCGTTTAGAAAATCCATTCTGCTTAATACAGGATGAATAGCTGTGTTGAATTTCTAAGTAAGGTATTTGAAAGGCAGTTCCTCATTTTAGGATATGGGATAGTTCCTTAACATAACTTGTGGTTTTGCTGAGACTTGTAGCATGTGCAGTGCACACATACACACCCCCTGCATTGTTCGTCTCCATTTGTCTGCTGACAGGCTTGATCAACTATTTTATATGTGTGATATCCTGATCTGGTTGGCTCATTGAAGTGGACGTCACCCTCAGTGTGTAAAACATTGTATTATATTGTATCAACAATTTTATTGAATACATTTAGGACTATAGAAGAACTGTTGATTAACAAAGTTAACAAGATGGTCTACCAAGAACATTTATGATTGGTTACAG
>JACXGM010011959.1:11280-24565 GCA_016801145.1 Umbra pygmaea
AGTATGTTCTATGTCTGTGTGTTACTAGTTCAATATTTTACAGTATGTTCTATGTCTGTGTGTTACTAGTTCAATATTTTACAGTATGTTTTATGTCTGTGTGTTACTAGTTCAATATTTTACAGTA
Organism: Umbra pygmaea; assembly: GCA_016801145.1. NCBI lineage: Eukaryota > Metazoa > Chordata > Actinopteri > Esociformes > Umbridae > Umbra > Umbra pygmaea. The sequence continues at coordinate 11,408 of JACXGM010011959.1, forward strand.
TGTTCTATGTCTGTGTGTTACTAGTTCAATATTTTACAGTATGTTCTATGTCTGTGTGTTACTAGTTCAATATTTTACAGTATGTTCTATGTCTGTGTGTTACTAGTTCAATATGTTACAGTATGTTCTATGTCTATTTGTTTGTAGCTCCATATTTTGAAGTATGTTCTATGTCTTTTACTAGGTTGCTACTAAACTCTCTGAAAAATTAACTTTTCTCAGATTTTGTTCCTTGGCTTCTATATATGAATGGTTTTCTATATAGATAATAAAGAACCCAACTGACTGCCTCCCAGAAAATACTACATCTACATCTTTAGACTGTCCACTAGTGCTGTAATGACTTCAAGCCGATTGTAGACTGTCTACTAGTTCTATAATGTCATCAAGATGAATATAGACTGTCCACTAGTGCTATAACGTCTTCAAGCTGAAGATTGACTATCCACTAATGCTATAATGTCTCCAAGATGAATATAGACTGTCCACTAGTACTATAAAACTTCAAGCTGAATATTTTTGACTGACAGTTGCTTTAACATGTCTTTATGGTCATTATAGACTGACTGGTGCTATAACATGTCTTTAAACTCACTATAGACTGACTGTTGCTTTAACATGTCTTTAAGCGACAGTGGCTCAGTGGGTCGAGTAGGGTGTCTAGCAACCGGAAGGTTGGTGGTTCGATCCCTGGGTCCTCCTGACCAAGTGTCGAGGTGTCCTTGAGCAAGACACCTAACCCCAGCTGCTCACGACGAGCTGGCTGGCGCCTTGCATGGCTGCCACCGCCGTCGGTGTATGAATGACTGAATTAATGGGTGAGTGTGAGGCAATGTAAAGCGCTTTGAGTGGCCATTGGTTAGAAAAGCGCTATATAAATGCAGTCCATTTACCATTTAAGCTCATTATAGACTGACTGTTGCTATAACATGTTTTTTAAGTTCATTATAGACTGACTGGTGCTAAAACATGTCTTTAAACTCACTATAGACTGACTGTTGCTTTAAAATGTCTTCAAGCTATTGTAAATATAGACTGTCCACTAGTACTACAGAACGTTTTCAAGCTGACAATATTGTGACACTATAAAAACAACATGACACAGCTTTTCAGCTGCTTTTGCATAATTCAGCAAAGCTATTACCCAATCACCTCACACTATTGTGAAAGAGGTCTACAAAAGAAAGTTGATAACAGAATCTGTGTCAGTAGTTTAATAACTTGTACTGTATATAGCTGCCCAGAAAATATGATATAATGTAGTTATCATTATTGGTATGCTATCTCTATGAACAGTAAACCAGACAACACACTGAGAAGCGTTGGGAACTGAAATGAATCCAGTCAAAGTTAACAAAGGGAAAGTTGAAGACAATGCGGATTGAGTGACTTTAACCTCCAATAAGCCTGTTCCACACAAACCCCAGCCAATACACCGACAAGAAGTGTATATATAGCTGTCACACTCTCCTCTGCCTCAACTCATCCACAGTCCCTATGGCACAACATTACACGTCACAATGTAAAAAAGTTCCCTCAATAAGCATTTATGTTCTTCTCTAACTGTTTACATCCAACGCCAGCAAGACAGCTGATTGTGTAATTATGGCTTCCCTCTATTTGTTTTATTGTTCACACTGTGTTTAGGCTCTGGCTGTAAACCTCTGTGTGCTGCTACTGCCAGACACACTAGACCGTGGAACCTTAGGTCTCCAGGTGCCTGCTTAGCCTGTTTGTTTAGTAAGTGAAGTGGGACACCAGTCACTGCCTTCCTCTTCTGTCTATTGACTAATATGCATTATTACAATAACTACACATTTTGAAATAAACAGGTATAATTCAACAATAACAATAATTTTTTAAGAACTGCAATCTCCAATAATAACAGTTCCTTCATAATTCAGGTGGAAATGAATGTAAATCTTTGTTTAACCTAATACATAATAAGTGTTCCACTTGTATCATGTGCAGAGCCTGGGATGTAGTGGCACTGGTGCCCACTCAGACACTGAGATAACCCATCTCCCCACTCAGACACTGAGATAACCCATCTCCCCAATGTAGACTGAGGTTTAATTCCCCACTTCAACCCTTACATCTGTATCTCCCAATTCTCTGTACGCCCTCTGTAATTTCATGCTGTCTGAATAAAGTATTTAAATACTCTCCCAAGTATAAAATATTTGGTGTGGGGCTTTAACTTAGAAAATATTGGAACCAATTCAGGAAACAAAAGAGAAACCAAGGTAAATAAGAACAATTTAGTGTTCTGGAACAGAACCATTACATAAGATTAACTGGATAACAATGGGCTTTATGTTCTGGGTACTTTTTTCTAGTCCTTCTAAAAACGTGTGTAAAAAAATCACTGTCACTCAAACTCCTCCTTAGTGTCAGGCTTGCCAGCTGAAAATATTTGCCAAAGTTTGCATGCGTGTGTGTTTGTGTGGAGGCTGCTAGCCCCTCTGCCCTCCATTCTGTACTGTGAATGGATTAATATTAAGTATAGTTAAGGATAGAAAATGGTAAGAATTGCACCTATCATTGGTTTTACTCTACACACAAACGTTTCTTAGCTATTTAGCTAGCTCATATCTGATGTTTGAGCTAATTCAGCATTCAAAGGACATTAACAGTTCCTTCCTACATGGTAGAACGTCTCTGTAGGCAACTACTGTAGTGCAAGATTATGTAATTCAGTAAATCAATCCATACTGAATATCATATGAAAATCCCCAGCAACTCCAGCCTCTTACAACAACACCCTCTTGCTACCATCCTGCAAACTTGTGGAACAATCATGTAAAAGAGGTAAATAGCAAGAGGCTTTGCCCTCTCTGCATTCATTGGATAATTTAGAAGATAGGTACATTTGTAAAAACGTATAATTTAATGGTAAAATATGTACCAAATGGGAACAAGATAAACAGGGATTTCTTATCAATTTGAAATAATTCAAAATTTAATCTGGCTGGTCATGGCAGTGGATTGGAACCCGTTTTTTTCATTGGGGTGTTTTGTTCAGAAAAGTATCATCTGAAAATAATTTTGGTTTTAACGCTTGGTAAGAAAATTTACAAATCACAGGAAAAATACACACTCTGCAATTACATGAGTTCCTAAAACAGGCAGGAGAACAATAGAGTATATAACAAGGAAAATAAATTGGAAGTGGAATTATTGTTTCTGGTAAAATATTAAAAAGATAAACATATTAAAGCGTTTCTATCGAATAAAGCAGACTTTACAATTTGTAAAAATTTTATCTAGGCATATTTGTAAAGTTCAATATGTAAAAATTCAACATAAAACATTTATATTGATGGCTGATGTTCATCAATAAAATTGTTACAAATTGTAAATTCTATGTATTTGACAGATATCTGAAAAAATTGGTGAAATTACTTCAGTGTCCAAATGAAATCCAATTTTTAAGCCATCTGAACAGGAAAAGTATCATTTGCAAGGAAATCTTGATGGCAAAAGGGAGTTACCCTTCGTATGTTTGGGATCATTTCTGTCCACACCACGAAAACAAAAGACAATGCTTAAATATTACAGAAATTGACCAATTAAACTCCAAAATACTTAATGGACTTACCTTGATAGTGCTGGCCATATTTGTTCAGGACTTTTCAGTCCTGGTATAACACAAAACTATAAATTCTAAAATATATTTTCTGGACAGCAGGCTAGTTGAGTTTCTACTATGCGTTGTTTGGAACGGATGAGATTGTGCTAACGTTGGGAAGTGAAGTCAGCCAATAGCAGGAAGAGGTTTCTATTGGTTCTGGCCACCGCAACTCAAAGAAACAGGATATTTGGGAGCGAGGAGATAAGAAGGGCTAAAAACAATGTTGTTATTCTTGATGATGCGTGTTAGGAGCTTTTTTATTTTTCAGTAATGAGGTGGGGGTGAGGAGGGGGGTTAACCAAGAAGGCTGAAATAGGCAGGTGCAAAGTGTGTGTGTCTCACAAACACATACCAATGACAGGATACAGATGTCTCATCATTCAGTCCATACTTGACACGCTTGCCTGCCATGAGCCTCTCTAGAGGGCTAAATGTGGACGACTGCACAATACCTTCAGCGTTACTTAGCACAGGATCTCAACATGGTTCGGTAGCAAATTTGGCTCCTGTCCAGGGGCATTTAAACATTACTACGCCTTAAAAAATCATGTTTTTCCACAGTATTTTGCAGCAGGAATGTAATTACATGAACTGAATATTCAGGTCACATCTATGCCTTAAGTTAGTACGCTGTATGCATAATAAAACAAAACGGAATGTGGATGTTAAATTAATGGAGAATGGGACGTGAGAGGACTGGCCCTACATACCTCAGGGGTCTGCTTGGGTCTGGAGACTAGAGGTGAGAACCAGAGCAGCTGAGAAGGCCTGATAAGGAGGTAAAGTCAAGGAGAAAGTAAAGAACAGGAAATCAGAGCACAGCCTGACATCCTGCTTCCGACCTCTGTCAAAACACACCCGTGACTGACCACCCCTCGTCCTAGGCAGTGATTACACACACAAAAACAACTGGGACAGACTCACCTGCACTTTGACCTCCGACCATTATCAGGTGTGTTTGAACCACAGTTAAGCCTACTCTCTGACTTGCTTTCACTCACTGCAGGTCCGAGAGTAGTTTTTACTCACACTATGTTAAGATACATGGTCCGAAGCATCATGATAGGGGGTCACAGTGCATTGGTATACAACCATAGTGTTGCGTCATATCAGTTATAATGAGGAAATGACAACAGTGTTCTCTAATTTGGACAGAATTTAGCCATTCACCAACTGATGAATGTGACCACAATCAGTTAGTGAATCTTGGAGTAAATTCAACAAATTGAGTTTGGGAGAGTGTACAATATGCTGTAGTACAAACATGTCCTCTTTTCTGCCACAACCAACAAACACATGCTAGAGTTTGTGATGTAAAATAAAATTTGTGCACATGTCTTTTGAAAGACTTTGAAATGTTGCAATTCTTTCCAAGCAATGTCCTTAAACAGACGATCACAAGATGTGCTGAAATAACATTATATCAAAGACACACTTGCCAGCAACTCCTCAAAAGCTGCAGAATGGCCGAGGGCATTGAAATGCGTTTTTCAAGCACATCGCCGAGCCGGAAGATTCTTATCACACTGCCGACGTAGTTGTCCTACGAAGCATCAACTTAGCCCACAATCCATGTGAAGACCGAAAAATTTCATTTTTTGAAAGAGCAAAAAATTATTACAAAAACTCAAACAATTGCTGGCTTTCAAAAGGTTTCAACAAAACAAATGTTTTGAATAGGTATATAAAAAAGCTCCAACTGCTTCTTATTGTCTTATTATTTTAACGCTGTTGACTAAGAACCAACAGAAATGACCTGGGAGCAGTTAGGGTAAACTGTTTGGGTCACGGACAGAACAATAGAGGATTCAACATGGCCGTCGGGGGATTCAAACCAGGGTCGTCAATGACAGCAGTCAGATGGACTAACCACTAGGCCACCGTGCCACCCAATACATTTCTTAAAAGGTCAGTCAGGTGGGATGGGTAGGGGGGTAAGGGTTGGATCAATTCAGAATCAATGCTCTCCTTTTGTTTTGCATTGAATCACAGTAGCATTTATATGTATAATTGGATGTATTTCAATTGTGAATATATCGTGCTTTCTAATAATTAGTTCTTGATAGCTAATGCAATCACTGTGAACAATGATTGAGTGTCCAAACTAAAATAACGGCTAATAACAGTGAATATTATCAAACAACAGAGAATGTCCAACATTTCCCCTCCTGCATCTCTCCTGTTGTCAGACTAGTTTTATGTCATCCTGCAGGATGTCTGAAGGATGTGGTTCCAGCTTCCTTCCCAAACCAGATCTAGGATGCCCAACACTGAACCTCTCACACACACACATGTACACACACTAAAAAATACATAAAATTAACGTAGATAATTTATGGGACAGTTTTCCATGTATTTGATTTAAATAAATCCCAATCTCTCAAAATTATGTTGGAACTCTAAATATGTATACATAAAATTAACATATTTCAATTGTGACAATTTGAATTGTAATTTATTTAAATAACTCCTACTACACCAAAATATCTGGTATTAATTTAAAATATTTCTGCACTATACTAAAAAATCACAGCATCTGCTGAGTCTTCAGGGAAAACTGGGAACTTTACTACTTCACCAAAATGGTTTAACCGTACATGCAAGGCCTGCAAAAATATTCCTTTTGGTATCCAGTTTAAGGTTTGACAGCAAGACGGAACTAATTTAATCTGAACAGTCATTACAGTAGTTTATTTTCCCATTTTCTCTCGCCCCCCCAATTCCCAATATCCCTGCCTTGTCGGCAGCTCCACAACTCCTTTCGCACTGCGAAACCAACACAGAAGCCTTTAGTCGGATCATGCATTTGATTATTATGCTCACCAACTATACTTCCGTTTGACTGAATTTACAGGTGCCTGATCTGCACACAAGGAGTCACTGGTGAGCGACGTGGCAGGATAGATAATCTGATTTATCTAACCCAATCCCAGGCAGCACGACAACAATATGTGCTGCCTCGTTCAGGAGGTTGGTGGACAGTCCAAGAACCCATACACAGTAAAAACGTCAGTGTTAAATCAACACCCTAAGTGTTTGTTTTTTTGGGGGGAAAGGTCAGCTTCAGTATTTGACAACATGGTTGTCATTGTTCTATATTGTGCATCATTTCCAATCCCACTTTTTTTTTTATTTTTTTTTTATTTATTATTATATTATATTATATATTAACACCCTAAGTGTTAACACTCTTCCGTGTATATATAGGTCTACTGGGCTTATATAAACACTGCAAGTGTTAATTTAACACTGAAGTTTTTGCTGTGTAGTCAGGCTCAAAGCACTGACTATCACGACGTAGACACTCACTTCTACCACAAGTAGAGTTGTTCATTACAGTCAGGGTCATTATGAAACTCAGCAGTAGTAATGATAATAATGTGTACTCTATACAGACAAAATGTTTATACCGTAGTTTCCCCACACTATTTCCTTGTTTCACTTCACAGAAGTTAATAACCACTGTTTGTTTCCAGATTAAGTAGCTTACTCACTACACCAATACAGGCAAATCAAGACAGGTCTGGAAAACTTGCTGGAGCACATAGGATAATTATGCACGTTTACGGTATATGACAGCATATATCAATGTGAATTAGGGATTTTTTACACCACCTAAATTCTCATTCATCTAGATAGCGTTAACGTATATGTAAATGCAACTTTCTATTTACACTACAGCTGATACGGTCAGCTCACTGATACATATAATATAGATTGCAGGTGAAACACTTTAAAAAATAATTTCTACCTGTGCAACTTCATAATGACACCAGAGACTTTGTTGAGCTTTGCAACAGTTTCTTTTAGAGCTTCGACATGACGGTGCTACATGGTTATTAGATACAACGCACCAGCTATTTCTATCAAACAGATGGCATTCAATCACTCTACAAGCTGTCGACATGTAAACCACTGCTTTAGGTAAAAGGTTTTTACCTTTTTCTTGGTACAACGTTTGAACAACATTGGAATGTTTAACAATGATGGCAATAGCCTGTTAAGGAGGTATTAATTGATTAACTAGCTTCTCTGGTGAGTCCATTGTTAACATACAAGATGGTGCTGCAAAGAATCTCAGACTATGATGACACTGCGTACAGCGCAAAACAAACATTGTGGAAACATCAGGATTTAGACCTCTCTAGCCACGGGGACATCTGTTGAGAAAGTGTCCCGTGTTACCTCTGGAGGTCTCACACGACAATTCAGATTTTCATCTGTTTAGACCATGAAATATGTATCTGTGATGCAAAATTGACGTCACTTTTAGTAGATCTAGATTGAATGTCTAGTAGTGTAAACAGGGCCTTAGTGAGGAAGAATAGGTAACTTGATTGAAATCTTATCAGTTTTATTAGAATGTTTACATTGCCAACTGCAAACAGTGATGGAAGCGTATCTGGAAAAAATAGGTGCAGGACCAAACTGCACTAAATTTGAGAGGTTCTGTATCTTGTTCCGGCAGGATCCGGCTCACATTTAGTACTGCCTACACTAAAAAGCCAGGGTACTAAAGAGTAAGAGAGAAAAATTAGCACAGCCAGGGCACTAGTGAGAGAAAAACATCAGCACAGTCAGGACATTAAAGAGTGGGAGAAAATATCACCACAGCCAGGACATTAAAGAGTGGGAGAAAAATGTCAGCAGAGCCAGGACACTAAAGAGTGGGAAAAAATATCAGCACAACCAGGTCACTAAAGAGTAAGAGAAAAATATCAGCACAGCCAGGACACTAAAGAGTGGGAGAAAAATGTCAGCAGAGCCAGAACACTAAAGAGTGAGAGAAAAATATCAGCACAGCCAGGACTCTAAAGAGTAAGAGAAAAATATCAGCACAACCAGGAAAGTAAGGAGTAAGAGAAAAATATCAGCACAACCAGGACACTAAAGAGTAAGAGAAAAATATCAGCACAGCCAGGACATTAAAGAGTAAGAGAAAAATGTCAGCACAGCCAGGACGTTAAAGAGTGAGAGAAAAATGTCAGCACAGCCAGGACATTAAAGAGTAAGAGAAAAATATCAGCACAGCCAGGACATTAAAGAGTAAGAGAAAAATGTCAGCACAGCCAGGACATTAAAGAGTAAGAGAAAAATGTCAGCACAGCCAGGACATTAAAGAGTGAGAGAAAAATGTCAGCACAGCCAGGATACTAATGCCCCTTTTCGACTGCAGGGCCAGCCCGGGTCAGCCAGCATCCATCACGGCGCCGGGTTGTCAGGGTTGTGTTCCCATGGCTGAGTTTTGTGAATGGGTCTGGTTTAATTCACAAGAAAAAGGGCTGGTGACATTTTTAAGGCAGCAAATTGGGGTGTAGAATTGTGCTGGAGATAAGACTACTTCCTTTTTCAGAAACGCACTGCGTTCCAAATTATTATGCAAATGCATTTTACACTGACTTTCCTAAATAGTATTCGTTGCAGCATGAGATGGTGCATTGTCATGCATGAAGATGGTTTTGCTATGGAACGCATGGTTCTTCTTTTTGTACCATAGAAGAGAATAGTTAGTCAGAAACTATATACTTGCCAAGGTCATTTTCACAACTTCAGGGATGCTAAAGAGACCTACCAGCTCTCTCCCCATGATTCCGCCCCAAAATATGACTCCTTCCACCTCCTTGCTGATGTCGCAGCCTTATTGGGACATGGTGGCCATCCACCAACCATTCACTACTCCATCCATCTGGACCATCCAGAGTTGCACAGCTCTAATCAGTAAACAAGACTGTTTGAAAATTATTCTTCATGTATTTCTGGGCCCACTGCAACAGTTTCTACTTCTGAGCATTGGTTAGGGGTGGCCGAATAGTAGGTTTATGCACAACTGTAAGCCTCTGGAGGATCCTACACCTTGTGGTTCGTTGGACTCCAGAGGCACCAGCAGCTTCAAATACCTGTTTGCTGCTTTGTAATGGTATTTTAGCAGCTTCTCTCTTAATCCAATGAATTTGTCCTGGCAGTAACCTTCCTCATTATGCCTTTATCTGCACAAACCCGTTTGTGCTATGAATCAGCCACAAATCTCTTCATAGTACGAAGATCACGCTTAAGTTTTGGTGAAATATCTAATGTTGTCATACCTTGTCCAAGACATTGCACTATTTGATGCTTTTCTGCAGCAGAGAGATCTTTTTTCTTTCCCATATTGCTTGAAACCTGTGGCCTGCTTAATATTGTGGAACATCCTTCTTAAGTAGTTTTCCATTAATTGGGCTCACCTGGCAAACTAATTATCACAGGTGTCTGAGATTGATTTCAGAGTTTGATTGAAAAACAAAATATTACATTTTTATGACACTTAATTCCAATTTGCATAATAATTTAGAACATGGTGTAGAGCTAAATTAACTTATTTGTTGATATTTTAACAATATGAAAAAAGTTATTCCTATAACATGAATATTCCCTACACTATGTAGTGTTTTGTTACACACTTTAAGCAACGCCTGAAATTGTAATGATGGTATGTGCCTAAAAGGTTTTTTTCAAGGAAATATGTCAATTCAATTAAAGAAACCAATGAACATTGTTGTTGAATCTCTCTCCGTTTGTAACCCCGCCCACCAGCCCGCTTCAGTCCCAGACAGTACTAAACATTTTTTTTTTGCTCCAAGCTGGCCAGGTATGGCGCACAACCCAGCAGGAAGTTTGTACATAGTTACACTCTCCATACCAAGCTGGCCTCGAGCTGGCCTTGCAGTGGAAAATAGGCATAAGAGTGAGAGAAAAAATATCAGCACATCCAGGGCACTAAAGTGTGAGAGAAAGAAATCAGCAGAGCCAAGACATTAAAGAGAGAAAAATATCAGCACAGTCAGGACAGTAAAGAGAGAAAAATATCAGCACAGTCAGGACAGTAAAGAGAGAAAAATATCAGCACAGCTACTAAAGAGTTTAGAGACATCAGCACAGCCAGCACACATCTATGTATGGAGGGACAAATATGCATTTGAGTGTTGAGATATTGGCCTGTTTACCTCTTTAAGTTGAATTTTACTTTCAGACATCAGAAACTCTATTTGATATACAAAATATATTTAAGTGCAAAAGACACTTTCACACTACATGTGAAGGAAAATGTCAGTATGCTGTTTTCTGTCAGCCGCAGTAGTTGGAAGAAATCCTGAGTTTCCCTTTAAATTAACAAGACAACAAGCTAAATAAATACACATGATTGATCATGATTAAGAAATTGTATTCTTGAACTAAACGAATAAGTGATTCACTAGTTATAGCTTAATGGCAGAGTGTCCCCTCCAGTGAATTACACTAGATTAATCCGGCCTTGTTCCTCCCCATCTGGACTGGAAGTTCTCCCTCCACAGGGGCCTGGGCAGCCGGGCCGCAACCTCTCATAGGAATGTCCTGTACCACACACACGGAGGCACACACAGACCTTTATCTGGGCTGAGCTATAAATACAGATGTCTCCCATTGTAGTCAGGGTTTGGGAGTAATGGATTATATGTAATATTAACAGATGGGTGACGAAATAAAATAAATGATTGGAGGAACTTAACAAATGTGGTTGCTGTGGGAGAGGATTTTCCAGGCACGGTTTGGGTCCACTCGTGTCCTTAGAAGAATCATTTAAAATCATTACAAAGTCATTCTGAGTGATCACTTTTGTCCCCTGGTGAAACATTTGTATCCTGATGGGAGTGGTCACTTCCACAGGGCAAGAGGGGTCACTGAATGGGTTGATGAGTGTGAAAAGGATGTGAATCCTGCGGTCACCAGATCTCCAAATTTAACACCTCTTGGAGATTTTGGAGCGACATATTAAAAGCCCACTCCACCGCCAAACAAGGGAATATCTTTTTGGAAGTTTGAATATTCTAACACTCCAGTAGAGTTCCAGAGACTCATAGAATTCACACCAAGGCCCATTGACTCACGCTACGTTCCTTTAATTTGTCACACATCCGTATAATACCAGCTAAAATGTTGTAATCAGATTACAGATGCTTTTGAAAAAACAATTTTGGGATTTATTTCAAATTGATGTTATAGAATAAGTGAAATTATACTGTAGTAAGCAAAAATATATGATTCAACCTTGCATATTTGCTCTGTTAACAGACACAGGATACAGTATTACAATAAAGACTGTTTTAAATCCTCTACGTCTCTATTTTAAGGGCAAGTGCTATAGGTTTGAGGGTACATCAAATATAGTGTAGTGTTTTCATAACCAAGAATGATGGGAATCATGCTTGAACCAGGGTCTCTGTTATAGTTGAGCCCTGTAATACAACATATGTTGTAAAAACAAAGTAACTAAACAACATTGTTACCCTTTTAAGAAAAGGGGCTACATGTAGAATTTTTTATTATTATAACAGAAAATCTCCAATAATAATTTTATAGTGAGTAACAGTGGAATGATTATGTTTAACATATTTTTCACCAGAATGTATTTCAATTGGCCAACAAAACATTGGTCCAGGTCTTAGTTTTACATTTTTAAATCTGCACCCTAGCTAACTAACTGCTGTTATAGCTAGTATTTCCTATTATGACAGCACAAGATGGGCACTAGTTATATAGCCAGAACGAGATGATTATTTATTACGATAGATGAGTGAAATATATAATGTAACATGACACTTAGCTAATGTTTATATTCCTGGGGTTTAAAATGCCTGTGTGAAAGAGCTACGGTCATACTGTCAATTTGCTTATTTCCACTGGGGCAGCCTCAAAAGTTTGCCTTGCAGCTGTGTTGTTATCTGGTTGCCTGCCGGCAGCAGGGCCATTCCACAAATAGAGTGGAATTCATGTCCCATTACCTTTTTAAAAGTGATTTAAAGCAAAATAGTAAAAATTTTCACATCAAATGTGAAAAGTGAAATGTATTGTACTGTGACTTCAAATAAACTTGTATATATATATATTTTTTAACTAAACAATAAACATGAACACATTGTCTGTATCCCTTTAAAAGTAATGATTTTGGTCTGTCCTGCCTCAGTGACATTGAACTTCTACATTAAATATATTTAATAATATCTTCCTGTAATGTAGCAATTGTAATATCATGTTGTTCAGTTATATGTATTTGAACATTTACACGTGATATCATTAAATAAATATTATTTTATTTTAATTAAAAAGCAGTATTAATCCTTGTCCCATGCTTTACGTGCAACCCTGTTACCAAAACATGATCACCCCTATAAAAGAATAGAACATTCCATAAATCATATATTAACAAGAAGTTGCATCATCAAGATATTTTCTATACCATGACAAAGCAAAAAGTAAGTCCCCAAATTTCATTTTCTCTGTTTTCACAGAAATGTTAGATTTATCTGCTTATGTCAACCTCAAGGATGCAACCCTGTTACCAATATTTTTGTTCGAAAAACTATATGAATATAGTTTTACTTTAATTTATGGAAGATGTATGCTTGTCAATAGCTAGCATGCAACATGTGCTCCCGATCTAGCTAACCCCTCCTGAGTAATAGCTTCCTTTAGGCTAAATCTGCAACCCTGTTACTTGCAGCCATGTGCAA
>JACXGM010011960.1:0-13868 GCA_016801145.1 Umbra pygmaea
AGGAGATCTAGAGATCCCATATAGAAAAACAACCTTTGGACAAACTGTTCTGTCCATCAAAGGAGGCCACTTTTGGAACAGCCTCCCATTAAATATTAGAGAATGTCCCACTTATTGCACATTTAAAAAGTATCTTAAACAGTATCTTAAAAGTTCCCAGTCTTGTTCTCATTTTGTCTAATTTTTATCAATGTAATGTTATTTGTCTGAATGCGTATCTATGTATTTATTTGTTTCTCGACAAATATTGTATATCATCCTATTGTCTCTTTGGTGTGTTGTCTTTCTGTTTTGGGACTACAGATGAAAATTAGCATTTATGATATAATCTGGCACATTTACAGTCTGTACGAAGTATAAGATTGTTCATTAATGTGCACTGTCCCGATTAAATAAACAAATAAATAAAATAAAATAAATAAATAAATTATATTTATAAATGTATAAGTAGTGTTAAGTTAAAATAGAAACTTGTGTCTATTTTGCTCAGTTATTCATTTGATGTAAATGTATAAAAAATATGTTAACTGTGCTATTTGCATTATATGTATATATTTTGGTTAAAGTTAGAGGAATGAACACTTGTAAAACACATTTGAAAAGGCTATTGACTAATGAACTATTCTGGCCATGTCAATGACTGCAGGCCAGGTTTTTTGAGCTGAGTTAAAGTTGATGGCGAGCCAACCCAGATGAGAACTCAAGATCCCTGGATTGAAGACCCTTGAAGTGAGGAATTCGAACCTTGAGCTAAGGGCTACTGATCTTTCTCCTCTCCGGCCCCGGCGGTAGGATAACCAGCATAAACTGCACAAAATCAGCACCACTTTTACACTTCCAGCCCCACTTGCGCAACCCCACATTTTCAGAACTTGACTCTATGTCTTTATTTTGGACTTTGAATGGAGAGTGACCTTTCTCTTTTTTTTGGAACCGCCTCCTGAGTGTCCGCGGAACTGAGAATTCACTCTGTTTATATGGTGTATTATGATGTACTGGTGATTGTGATTTTGACTTTTGCTCATACAGTGAGAAGCTAAAGATTGTAAAGTTTTTGAGATGTGAAGTGATAGTTTTGAAACAGGTATTGTTTAATATGGTCATTCACTGGATGTGAACATTGAAGATTGAAATATTGAGTTATTAATAATAGGGTGTACCAAGTAAGAAGGTAAGAGAAATAGTTGAAAACAGATCAGTGATTTTAGTCAGCTGGAAAATAAAGGTAATTATCCGAACTCAGTGGTTTTAACCTTATAGAAAGGTGACAAAAGAAATTATTTGATAATGGAGAGAAAATTTGGTGTTTCGACAAAGTGAACTGTATATTGAACCTATGGTTATATTATATAATTTTTTGCTTATTGTTTAAAAAAATACAAGGTACCAGTTCATAACTCACTGTCTAGTGTGGTCACTGAATATTGCAAGCAACATTCTGCTCCCTGCCGAGTGAGGATAATTCTGATTCTGGTCCAGTTTGGCTGTAATATTTAATAACAAATAATTTACTGTCTGTAATTATTAGTAGTGTTAGGAGCCGTGTGCTACAATTACACTATTCAACGCTTTTCCGCAGCAGAGAGATCCTTTTTCTTTCCCATATTGCTTGAAACCTGTGGCCTGCTTAATAATGTGGAACATCCTTCTTAAGTAGTTTTCCGTTAATTGGGCTCACCTGGCAAACTAATTATCACAGGTGTCTGAGATTGATTTCAGTGATCCAAAGAGCCCGGAGACACAATACCATTCATGAGGTTGATTGAAAAACAAAATATTTAATGTTTATGACACTTAATTCGAATTAGCAGAATAATTTGGAACATGGTGTACAGACGCCTTCCAATTTCATTCTTTCTTTTTAAATCCATTCCTCTAAGTTCCAGAAATTCAACCATCTTTCCCAACATGCTATTTATTAAGTCATACTTTTATATTCTATTTCAGAAACACAAATTCTTGAGAATTTAGAAAATTTACTGAACTCAGAGCTGGCTACTTACATGACACTTACATAAAAAAACAAATGGAAGAAATCAGAATAAAACTTTACCTACTGTATGTTCCAAGATGATTTACCAAATTACAACATTATGAACTCTCAAAACCAAATTTACTAGTAGTTGACATAGGTGGTAACGGTAGAGGTACTGTACGATTTTAAATTCAGGGAATAGCTAATCAACAAAGTGTGGTGTAGACAGAGTTGTAAAAATTATAAAGTAAAATTATTTTCTGTATTCGGCTGAGTTCACAAGTTTGGATAGTTCCTAATTAAGACCAAAATGACCAGGTAAAGGGGGTTTATAACTGACCACTGCCCTATGAAATTAATAGAAAAAGTAAAAATGTGTTATAATGGTAACTAGTTAGTTATGAACTCCCATTACCTGGTCATTTAGGTTTTAATTAAGAACTTACAAAGAGGTGAATCCAGCCAAGTACTAGTAAATAATAAAATATAAAATGGAGGAGGATATACAAGTCTGTACATGTAAACCATAGAATGATACTGTGCTATGTACAGGTTGGATTTAAAATTACTAAGTCCATGTCTGTTTCTTAGCGTGCCTTGTATTCTTTTTCTCACTTTTTAGCAACTGCTACAAGTTCTGTTTCATTAAAAGTAGAAATTACAATCATTAATTAAAGAAAGCACATAGTACCAATATTTTCATGTTAGTATTGATTCTGACTTCCGATACTTTGTTATCGATCTGCACATCCCTACTTTGCAGAGACAAAACAGTACTTGCAGTGTTCATCTTCCAAAAGCTGTAGATTAACATATTTTTTTAAATCTGGAAAAAACATCAATTTAGATTGAACAATGATTTCCTACACTGCAGTGCATCATTATCTGCTTGAACAGGAATTGCGATGAGGACATGATGAATTGTGATTCCAGTGTTTGTCAATAGGCTTTTTCCGGTCGATCTCTAATATAATTGTTAATTTTAGGAATTGTTTTTGTGTTACAAAGCACTGGAGACTGTATGGAATAATTATCAAAAATAGCTTACTGTTTTTACAGTGTGTGCATGCTGGTCAGCTGACAATCGAAAGTAGTTATGTTGTTACAATTCCAATTTTACACAGCATATTTAAAATAATTATTGACCACTGAGATTTTTATGAAACCTTTAGAATAACAAAAAACATGTTGTTAATGTCAATGGGAAAGATGAGTTTATGTTTTACTTTCCAAATTATTCAAAGGGTGGGACTCGTTACTCTTTGTCCGCTGATGACCTATTGCCCCTGTTCTAAAATGTTTGCCTGTCATTTGTTTTGCTCTAAGGGGTAGTTAGGAAAGCAGTCTCCGAACATACGAGTTGTGTCCATTTTTGAATTTTTTGCATAATGCAGCCATGGAAAGCCAGGTATGATTGTGACTGATCTATTATGAATAGATTGTTCCTTCTAACCATAAAACAAAAATAATCTCCAGTCGTTTTAAGGTCAGCCAAGAGAATGACCATGCACAGGTGGTAAGTGGGTGTGGGTTAAGACTATTTCAACTGCATTAGATTGTATAAAAATATTTATTTTAAAGTTGCACACTCAGTGCATTTATATGCTAGATAAATACATAAATTAAAAGAGTACCATGGACATTTTAAATTATTTATAATTTTCGCCTAAACCATATTGTTGTGCCTAGGGATTCATTCATGAATTGTTGCTAGGTAAAAAGTAGCCTGCATAATTTTCAGAACCTCCACCCTAGACAGAGTGCATTCTGCCCGGCCAAAACCACCCAATGAAAATATTACAGTGGCCCGTCACTAGGCAGAATTACGTGTGACTGGCCAATTATCATTTCCTTGGCCTAGAAGGGCGCAGGGAGCTGAAGGTAACCGAGTTGCAGCGATCGAGTCCTGGGGAAGTCTGTCACGGAGTCACCGTGAAAAGCACCAACAGCCACAAAATGCCGAATAAAACTAAAAAGGAAAAGGTAATGTACTAATCGTAAGAGGACGATAATAAAAATATTGTTGCCAAATATTTTTTAGGAAGCTGCGTGTTTCTCGTGATTATATTCTAATTCGACAACTAGATGCATTATTGTAAGGCCTCGCCGAGCAGATATATTTTCAGACGCAAAAGCCAGCCGTAATCGTCAACAAACGTGTAATCGTATTAACTATATTGTTACATTGCACTGCATAGTACATTTTGAGAAAATGTATTTACTCGATTTGAATTCGGTAGTCTATTGCTAGAGCAATACGTTTTAACTTTTAAATAACAATCATTCTTAATTTTATAGTTGTCGAAAAATAATATGTATTTTTCGTAATGTCATGTTTATCAGAATGGGTTGTCAGATGAATTGCAAACATACACCAGCTGAGCCTACAGCCCTTTAGTTGGAAAGGCTTCATGCATTTGGTTTGGCTATTCACTGGCAATATCAACCCTTGATTGTCAAGTTGATAGCTACAAGTTCAATGTTGTGTCAGTGTTTATACGAGAATGCACGCTTGTTACATTATGTCAAAATGCTTTTCCCAATGTTTAAATGTCGTTATGCGCTCCGGACCATGTTTCCATAACGGTCCGCACTTCTGCTTAATCATTGCCTGAGCAAACCGTAATTACTGGGGTTTTATATTAAAGCGGTATTTGACGTGTAGTTCCACACAGCCCATCTTAAAAATGCGACAGTCATGGCCAGAAGAACATTCGATCTGTTTTTGAAGGTAAAGAAATTAGGGCCATTGTAGCTTTCCTACCAGGTCTGTTTAACCAAATAAATTACGTCCTTGTGTACAATTTAATCCATAGAACAGATGATGTAAGTTGTGTACGGTCCATCATGATTCATTAATGTTCCACTCTGTGAATACAGTAAGATAACTGCCATGTTGTTATTTACAGGAAGCACCAAAATCTGCCAAAAGCAGTACAAAGAATAATAATGCCACTAGTGGAAAAGACACAGGAACCGACAATGCAGATGAGGTAAACTATTATTGGTTCTATGATTCACATGACAGTTACAAATAGTTTTTTAACTGTATATTCTTTCAGTTTTAGCCTGCAGTTTATTTGAACATATTGCAAAGTGTGGGCCTATGGATGTCATTTTATTTGATAGTGTATTTGCATTTCTTAATTTTAGTTTTCTATCTTATTTTAATTGCTACGTAGTATTAGGTCAGTGTCACCTGTTGTTCCTTGTCATTGAAAGGAGATGTACAGTATACTTAATCCGTTTTCATAATGGTCATTATTGCTGATTCCTGTTCGTCATTGAAGTTCTGTTTAGTTCACACCAGCTAGAGTAATTGGGAGCATGGTGTGGGGGTGGTGTAATATGGTGCTCAAGTTGAATCCAAACTCTAGCTGTCTTCAGGAGGGGAGGGCCTGATTTCCAAATGCAGCTGAGGTCTTTATAGAACACCACAGAGACTGCATCGGTTTTCCAAATGTAGAATGTCTAACTTATAAGTTACACGCACATGTGTTGTTTGTTGACCAATCTTTATAAACGTTCTTGGATTGGAAACCTTTCAGTTTTTTTGGTTAACTAAAAAGTTAGTTGACAGAAAAACACTACTGGAGAGGCCATGGTATTTAACACTCCTTAGTGGATGATTGATCTGTCTCTTTGTCTGATTAGGTAAGGCCTTTATAATAAAGGTTACTAGATGACAACTGTGACCCATTTGCCTCAAATATCCTTGAACTGAGGAAGCAACTAATCGCAGGGAAAACCTGTCCGGTTTCTATGGTCATCACTCAAACAAATGCATCTGCTTTTCATATAAATATATTATTTAGTTTACCAAATAATTCCTACTCAGTGCTGCACTAACACACCTGATCTAGCTAATCAACTACCTGACTAGACTAATCCAGGGCTTAGTGATTTGTTGATTAGTTGAATCATAAGTGCCTTGTTAGAAGCATGAGCTTCCCTCAGAACAGGGTTGAACAATACTTTTGTAAAGTAACAGTACAAACACCTGTCTATGATGCATTTCCATGTCCTGCAATGTCTCATTAGGATTGGTTAGACACTAGATACCTTACTTTAGTCCCTGTGTGGGGTGTTTACCTCTCGTGTAACCATTACCTTTACAAACGATAACGTTTACACCGTCAAAACATCCCTCTGCCCCGAGAGCGGTATTGATGTCAGGACACACGTGGGGTTTAGGGTTTGCTGTTGTGCAGGGTGAAAGACTATTGATTGGGTCTATTTTGAGATTGGGTCCAGTCATGCAAACTGCCCTATTCAGGCCATCCCCGCCATGCCCTGGGCAAGCCCCAACATGTTGTTTTGGAGTGGTCCATAGCATACACCATAACCACCCTAGTTATCATTAACATATCCAGACATCTGAATTCTATCCATGCAGGCTGCACACTCCAAAAAAAATAGTATGTAGTGATGAAAATTGGACAATAGTTTAGATTGGTGTCCTTTGCTTCTGAGTAATGGGAAAGCCATCGAGAAAATAGGCTGTCCCCATCTTTAATATAAACAAACAAACTGGGAATGCCCCCTTCAAAAATGGTTGTTTTCAAAAAGGGATTAAGGAAAAAGTCTGAGGAAATGGATGCTGTGTCATAAGATTAGAATACAGACACTGTGCTCACAATGTTATTGGATTGGCTATTTTCAAATGTCTGGAATGTCTCCATAATATTGTATTGAAATAACTGTATTTTCTTAATGTTGTTATGTAGAATGTTTGCTTTTAATTAAAATACAACTAGCTTGCACTTAGCTACCCCATTTGATAATCTTGGCAGGCTGATAGAAGTGGCTATTGAGATGGGTGTTTTTCACTCTATAATGATGAGTGTCAGAGACTCCCCTTAGTGGGAAATTGTATTATTCACTTCTGGTCTAATCTATTCCCACATTCTTTAAAAAAAGGGGAAGCCATTTCAGAAGCTGGTCAATCATACAGTTGTATGCAAAAGTTTAGGCACCCCTGACAATTTACATGGTTTTCATTTAATAAGAATTGGGTGTTTGGTTCAGCATTTTCATTTTGATCTATCACATAACTGAAGGACACAGTAATATTTCAGTAGTGGAAAGAGTTTCATTGGATTAACAGAAAATGTGCAATATGCATCAAAATAAAATTAGACAGGTGCATAAATTTGGGCACCCTTATAATTTTGTTTTGAATACCTCTCATTACCTAGCACTGATTTAATTGAAACACACAATTGATTTGGTTAGAGCATTAAGCCTTGAACTTCATAGAAAAGGGCATCCAATCATGAGAAAAGGTATTTAAGGTGGCCAATTGCAAGTTGTTGTTCTCTTTGACTCTCCTCTGAAGAGTGGCAAAACAGGGCCCTTAAAACAACTCTCAAATGACCTGAAAACAAAGATTGTTCAACATTATCGTTTAGGGGAAGGATACAATAAGCTAGTGCAGAGATTTAAGCTGTCAGTGTCCACTGTGAGGAACATAGTGAGGAAATAGAAGACCACAGGCACAGTTCTTGTTAATGCTTGAAGTGTCAGGCCAAGGTAAATATCAGGGAGGCAAAGGCGAAGGATGGTGAGAACGGTAAAAAACAGACCATTTCCAAAGACGTACAACATCTTGCTGCAGATGGTGTCACTGTGCATCGTGCAACACACTTTGTGCAAGGAGCTTTACGGGAGAGTGATGCGGAAGAAGCCTTTTCTGCACACACACCACAAACAGAATTGCTTGAGGTATGCAAACCCACATTTGGATCATCCAGCTTCATTTTGGAAGAAGGTGCTGTGGAGTGATGAAACAAATATGGAGTTATTTGGTCATAACAAGGGGCGTGGTCCATGGTGGCAGAAGAACACAGCATTCCAAGACAAACACTTTCTACCCAGAGTCAAATTTGGTGGAGGTTCCATCATGCTGTGGGGCTGTGTAGCCAGTGCTGGTACTGGGAATCTTGTTAAAGTTGAGGGTGGCATGGATTCCACTCAATATCAGCAGATACTTGAGAATAATGTAGAGGAGTCATACATAGTTGAAGTTACGCCGGGGCTGGATATATCAACATGACAACGACGCAAAACACTGCTCAAAATCTACTCAGGCATTTATGCAGAGGAACAAGTACAAACCATCCCAGTCTTCAGCACTGAATATCATTAAAATCCTGTGGGGGGATTTGAAGTGGCCTGTCCATGCTCAGCAACCATCAAACCTAATTGAGCTGCAGATGTTTTGCATGGAGGAATGGTCCAAAACATCCAGAATCCAGACACTCATTACAGGCTATAGGAAGCAGTTAGAGCAGGGGTCCCCAAACCCTTCCATGGAGGGCCTAGTGTATGTTGGTTTTTGGTCTTTCCCTTTAATTAGACCATAATTAGGGCTAGATGAGGGGAGATCCTAGCCAATTAATGAGCCACTCCATCAGCCTTGTACAAGGTAAAAGTGAAACCCTGCATACATTAGGCCCTCCATGGAAAGGTTGGGGGACCCCTGAGGATGTTATTTCTGCTGAAGGAGGCTCAACTAAATATTGATGTAATATTTCTGTTGGGGTGCTTAAATTTATGCACCTGTTTAATTTCATTTTGATGCATATTGCAGATTTTCTTTTAATCCAATGAACCTCATTTCACTACAGAATTATTACTGTCTTTCAGTTATTTGATGGATCAAAATGAAATTGCTCATCCAAACACCCAATTATTTATAAATGAAAATCATGGAAATAGTCAGGGGTGCCTGAATTTTAGCATATGACTGTACTTACTGTACTATTTTTGCTTTTAAAATGGAACCTTGCTCCAGGGAACAATAGTTCACCATTTTTCTTTTTACTTAAAGTACGTTATTATCTACAGTCACCAGCAAAATAATTGGCAAGTTTAATAGCCATTAGTAATAGTACTTCATGAATTAAATAATACATTTAGCTATTTTGTATTATAAAACAGATGACTGTACTATTTTATACATATAGTGAGTAAGTTGTTCAATGTCTACTCTATAGTCTCACAGTTTTCAGTAATGTGCAACTTCCACTTGCAACCAAAACAGCATGAGGTTTTCCTAGTCTGTGTTTGGAGTCAGCATTCATAAAGTTTTCATATCGGCACATGGTGTCTGTAAGTCCTGCAACGCTCCAAGTGGGCCTGTGCATTTGTATCATAAACCAACCATCTTCATCATTATGCGTAATGGGCAGTATACACATCCATGCTCTAGTTAACTACCTTTCCATTGGTTTATCTTTGATTACTGCCCTAATGTGGCATGTTTTCTATTTTGTACCTGTTGCCTGATTTATTCTCTTTTTTTTCTTTGCATTTCACAATGGTGATTGATGAGAATTAATTTAGATTTACATTATAGCAAGTCTTTCTCTAGGCAGTTGTATTAGTGTGATATTAGTTTTGAGCATACAGTATAATCAGTTTTTCCAAAGAAACTGATGTTTACACTTACATGGCGGGCAGTGATTAGTCTTATTCCTTTAATCTATTCAGGGAAAACACATCCTATACAAGCATGACCTGACCTGTTTTACATCAAATGTTTATTACAAAACAATGGCACAGATAAATACACTGCTCAAAAAAATAAAGGGAACACTTAAACAACACAATGTAACTCCAATCCAATCACACTTCTGTGAAATCAAACTGTCCACTCAGGAAGCAAAACTGATTGACAATTAATTTCACATGCTGTTGTGCAAATGGAACAGACAACATGTGGAAATTATAGGCAATTAGCAAGACACCCCCAATAAAGGAGTGGTTCTGCAGGTGGTGACCACAGACCACTTCTCAGTTCCTATGCTTCCTGGCTTATGTTTTGGTCACTTTTGAATGCTGGCAGTGCGTTCACTCTAGAGGTAGCATTAGACGGAGTCTACAACCCACACAAGTGGCTCAGGTAGTGCAGCTCATCCAGGATGGCATATCAATGCAAGCTGTGGCAAGAACGTTTGCTGTGTCTGTCAGCGTAGTGTCCAGAGAATAGTTACCAGGAGACAGGCCAGTACATCAGGAGATGTGGAGGAGGCCGTAGGAGGGCAACAACCCAGCAGCAGGACCGCTACCCCCACCTTTGTGCAAGGAGGAGCAAGAGGAGCACTGCCAGAGCCCTGCCAAATGACCTCCAGCAGGCCACAAATGTGCATTTGTCCACTCAAATGGTAAGAAACAGACTCAATGAGGGTGGTATGAGGGCCCGACGTCCACAGGTGGGGGTTGCGCTACAGCCCAACACCGTGCAGGATGTTTGGCATTTGCCAGAGAACACCAAGATTGGCGAATTCGACACTGGCGCACTGTGCTCTTCACAGATGAAAGCAGGTTCACACTGAGCACATGTGACAGACGTGACAGAGTCTGGAGACGCCGTGGAGAACGTTCTCCTGCCTGCAACATCCTCCAGCATGACCGGTTTGGCGGTGGGCCAGTAATGGTGTGGGGTGGCATTTCTTTGGGGGGCCGCACAGCCCTCCATGTGCTCGCCAGAGGTAGCCTGACTGCCATTAGGTACCGAGATGAGATCCTCAGACCCCTTGCGAGATCATATGTTCATGCCGTTAGCCCTGGGTTCCTCCTAATGCAAGGAAATGCTAGACCTCATGTGGCTGTAGTGTGGCAGCAGTTCCTGCAAGAGGAAGGCATTGATGCTATGGACTGGCCTGCCCATTCCCCAGACCTGAATCCGATTGAGCACATCTGGGACATCTTGTCTCACTCCATCCACCAACGCCACGTTGCACCACAGACTGTCCAGGAGTTGTAGGGAGGTCATACGGCATGTGGATGCCACACACACTACTGAGCCTAATTTGGACTTGTTTTAGGGACATTACATAAAAGTTGGATCAGCCTGTAGTTTGGTTTTCCACTGATTTTGAGTGTTCTCCATATCCAGACCTCCATGGGTTGCTAAATTTGATTTCCATTGATAATGTTCGTGTGATTTTTTTTGTCAGCACATTCAACTATGTAAAGACAAAAGTATTTTATACGACTAGTTCATTCATTCAGATCTAGGATGTGTTATCTTAGTGTTCCCTTTCTTTTTTTGAGCAGTGTAAAAATGTAAACTACTAGCAGCTAGGGATGCTCATTTCGGGTAATTTTCCTGACCGACAACCGGAACTCGTTAACCGATTATTAACCGTTAACTGATGAGATTATAAGATTAAATTGGCTTTAAATAAAAAATTAAATTGACCTGTGTAACCCGTTAAATATGCAAACCTTTTTTAACGGATTTGTTTTAATGTCTAAACAGCATACAGAACAGATCAACAACAGCTGCCGGGTGCACCAGCTTTGTGTATAAGTTCACTTGTGTGCAAAGTCCACACTAAACGATACGATGAAACTAGTTAGTTTCATACTAAAGCTGTGTCGATGTTTGGTTTCACCAAACTACACTGGCGTAAAGTCCACAGTCCACACCAACCAAAATATTGTCGCAGAAAATTAGTCGTAGATGTTTTCGCTTTCTGTTTTCAATCAAAGGAAAGTAGCCTTGATGCAGTGTTTACAGAGTTGTCAAATTATAGAATGAAAACAGTCGGTGACAATCTGGAACAAGGTTGTTGCTTACAGGAGGCCTACTGCAAATAAGGGCTATATTTCATTAACACAAATCAAAATGTTGATAACGCTTGCTATGCGTTATACTAACTTAACAATATCTGCCGAGCGCACCCATTTCATTGAAATTACCATTACGGTCCTCTCCGAAAATAAAGTGCGTGTTGTCAATCACTGTGTGAGTTGTTTTTAAGGTAATATTATTTTGTCGGCTATAATGCATCAGGAGCATGATGAATTATAGCCGATAAAATAATATATGCTTCCCAATACGATAGCGTTATACGTTTCTGTACATGAAAAAATGAAAGTGCAAGTTAATATCACAGTCATTATAAATGTCCAAGGGTTGTCATTTTAAATGAAGAACGCGTTGCAGACGCAAAACAGGCAGCCGGTATATTTTGCTCCTCATTACCTATATCTCCCCACCTTTCAAAACGAAGCGCCAGGCTCTGGTTGCACGTGTCAACGTGCCACGTGATTTAACTAATATAGGCTATATATACGTAAAAAACAAACACTTCTTAACCGTTTAACTGATAGTATTAACCGGTCAAATAATTTACTTTCGGTTAACGGTTAAACGGTCAATATGAGCATCCCTACTAGCAGCAACACGGAACCTCAAGTGCAGATTCTACTGGATTAAAATGTGGGTGATTTTACTTGGTTCAGAAGCTACATGTGTTGTGTGCCGTATTATTATTATTATTATTATTATTATTATTTTTTTTTTTAAACCTAGTTAATTGATTTCAAATATGCTGAAAGTATCTGCAAGAGTGCTTGTGAATTTCTTTACTAATTAGGCAACGTGTTTTAAATGACACTGTATTAAGCCAAATACTAAGATACTCCTAAGGGAACTCAATTTTGTGATTCAGTGGCCTTATATGAGGCTATGAATAAAGCGACATGCTTCAGTTTCTCATCCTCATCTAAGTGAGGATACAGTAACAGTGCTGATCCCTGGCATAAACCCTGGTTAATGTACATTTTAAAATAACATTTTCAGACAGAAATAATCATAGATCCTTTCATCACTGCCTAAAGTTTGGTGATACAAGACCGTTAATGGGCCCGTAGTTGTTAAGGATACGTGTGTCCCCACACTTCAGCAGCTTTCCACAATGTAGCAATGTCTACTGTGACCAGTGTTCAATTTCTTATGCCAAATGAAGTACTAATATGTAATTGGGGTCCACTGTGGACTACATGACAGCAGTGCATTTATTCAGTAAACCGTTTAACAACAAAGATTGCATACCCAGTGACAAGCTTTTCAAGAACAATATTATGGATAATATAATGTAAATAACTTAAATTCTCAAGAGCATTCTAGAGGGAAATTAATAGTGATGTAACCTATGGTAGATGACATCGTCCTTCTGTTCTCTGGTTTCAGACGGTTATTTTACAATTCTCAGGAGAACCACAGTTTGTCAGGGTAGATCTTGCAGTATCCTTGAGGATTGCGATATAGTTCTATTTATGGGATCATTTGGCATTAAGAAAGAATTATGTATTCCATTTCCTGTCACTATTTTGTTCCCTCTGTACTCATTCAATAAACCAGGACATCACTTATTGTGCTACTTCAGTGGTTGAGAATTTGTGTCGTTCTTCATGGAATTATAATATTTGTAGCATTTGACAGAATAAAAGCCCTTCCATGAGTTTAGTTTGACACTGGCTGATTGCACTCAATGTCTGTAACATTGCTAGTCTTGTTCAGATGTTGTCTCTGTGAAGGCCCGTTAGAACTCCAGAATAATGGGGTCATTAGTTCAAGGCGGTCAGTCATTTCTATTTTGCTGCATGGGGACTCCTTTAGTAGAGCAATAGGTGAGTTATCATGTATACCAAATGTGTTTTAATTCTACTACCATTTATTTACTTTGATACATGGCAATAATATATACAGAGTGAAGGAAATTATGTGAATTACAGAATGCCCAGAAAAGTTGTAAAGGCTGTTTGGTGTGAATTTTGATTGCTCACTTTTCTGAAACTTCACATTTAGCATAAAACACCTTGCAGTTTGTTTTCTATGGTTTTAAGTTCCAAGTCTTACCAAAGTTTATTCAACTTCATTGCGATTTCTGTGTTTGTGTGTGTGCATGTGTTTGTGCATGCGTGTTTGTGTGTGCTATCTGCAGGCGCAACAGCAGCAAATTGCAAGCAAACGTCCAAGTAACAGCACTCCACCACCAACCCAGCTCAACAAAATCAAGTACTCTGGCGGTCCCCAGATCGTCAAGAAGGAGCGGCGCCAGAGTTCATCGAGATTCAACCTTGCCAAGAACCGCGA
>JACXGM010011960.1:13968-24565 GCA_016801145.1 Umbra pygmaea
TTCTCAAAGGTATCACCAGGCCCCGGTCTTTTCTCAAAGGTATCACCAGGCCCCGGTCTTTTCTCTGGCTGCATCACTTACACATTGTCCAAGAAGAGCCTTTCACTTTTGTCAACTGCTAACACCTTTGCTCAAATTAATCCCAGATGTGTAAAGGTCAACCTGTTTGCACCAGAATGTGCCTGAAATACTGTGCTGTCACACAAGTGGGATATTATTGCAGTACAATGCCAATCAATGTTCAGAAATGCATTTTTGCTAATATGACTCATCGGGTTTGGAACTGATGAAATGTGTACAAATTTAAAATGGATGCCTTATTGCTTCTCAGCGCGGTTAGTTGTTACAGCCCAAGTCCTGAGCACAAGAGCTGGATGACCCAGGTTTTTAATGACCACATCCCTCCCTCTCCTGCGCTGTTTCCTGTTATGTATTTTCACTTAGTATCTCTGTCTCTGGGCAGTTCTCTTATTGAGAGTCTCTCCTTGTCTGTGCAGAGAGAGAGAGAGAGAGAGAGAGAGAGAGAGAGGCAGGGAGCACATGACGGATCACAGACAGTAATTGGATCAGCAGTGCATGTGTCTGTCCTTAGGAGGACGACGAATCCTGGCCAAGACACATCATGCAGACGAAGCAGGCAGGCCCCTTTCCTCGTGCTCACGCCTCCTCTCACTGTTCGACTCAAGTATACATATATATATATTTATTTATTTTTATTGATTTTAAGAATAGAGGAACATCAGGAAATGTACAACCAACTCGAGGCTTTTTGACAAACACATTTCATTGTGAAATTTGGCTTGCTGGATTTCGGTATTGACCGTGGAGAAGTCTATAGGTGTGTTTTGTAGTGACTGTATTTTTTTTCTTGGGCTGTTTCTAAGATTTGGTGTTCAAATATCTACATCCCTCTGCCTTCAACATTCATCACATGCTACTCCCTCGAGCCTGTAATAAATTCAAAGGGGACTAGTTATAATGGCAAACAGTTGGATCTGCATATATCAGTTAGACTGATCTTCTTTGGACCTTTTTATTAGCTTTATTAATTTTGTTTATTGATCACAAACATCTGCTTTACACAGCAATGCTGTGACAGTGATCTAGCAGAGAAAAGGTCAGGTTTTGGCAGCTGTTTCCCCAACAGGGAGATCTAGCCATGGGTTTTGCATTAGTACTGATTCTCCCAAATGACTTTGACGTTGTCCATTGGCTTCACTCTGCTGCAGGGGTCTGTCTGGTAGCACTTGAGGCTGTGTTACACATTGACCTCTTGCTCTCAGTCACCTCATGCTCGTGATCAGCACATTTAGCCCAGCGTCTTGGGTATGTGACCCGGCGACCTCCGCCGTTGTGTCAGTGGAATATCCTGGGACTTTGGATCGACATTGTGTTGATGTGCTATACAACAATGTGGTTTATAACTGGACATTTTTCTGTATGGTCAGGAGAAGAGGCGATGGCAACTAGCCAGCCTGTATTATTGTGTTTACTCTTATACAGCTGTATCTTAAAGATCACCAAGGAGTTGAACCTCTCAGATGCATTTGCATTCAGAGAATAAATAATATGCTTGTTTTGGATAGTTGACTATGGGTGAGGAGGAAGGGAAATGGGAACTTGTTTAACTGTAACAGAACCATTTTTTTTGACAATGTACAGTACTTGAGATCATAGCCCAAATAGGTCAGAGGTCACATCAGTTTGTTAGCATTCATTCTTGACCTGAGCATGTTTGTGTGCATTATTTGGCTTCAGCCACTGTAGGTTGTTAGAGGTTTTGGCACAGTCTGGGGAAGTTCACATGGTAAACAAAAGAGCAAGCTTTAAAGGACCCCCTTTCCTGCTTTTGTGTTGGGTAACCTTCATCCCTCCATACCAGAGTCACAGTTTATTCACATTGTGTGTGTTTGCACGTGGGCCCGTGTGTGTGCGCGCAAACTACATTGCATTTAAAGGCTGCTGTAGTCCACCCACAGCTGTTACAAAAACAATGATTTTTCTTAAATGGCATTCTGTCTTTGCTAAAGTTGGCTCACTAGAATCATGTTCCCAACTCTTGTTTTTGGTAACTTGAAGCTTTTGTCAATGGTTCTGATAGATATTAAGGAAGCTTGATAATGGCTTTCTTGATTTTCATTAACATTTTCTTGGTCTTCTTCTCATATTGACAGGCACCAATAGCTGACTCCAAAGGCAAATGCAAAGCCCAGAATTAAGACTTTAACTTGCCACCTCTTTTGTGTGCCCAAGTTATGAGACTGAAAACACACTTATTTAACCAGAAGTATTTGTAAAGCCAATTGCCCTATTACATTTGGCCTAATATTTTTGGACTTATTTGGTGCCCTGAAGTTGACTGTATAATTTTTATTATAATTTCAAAATATCCAAATCAATAGGAACACAATCTCATCCTGATAATCTGTAGTTTAATCTCACTGAAATTATTTGATTGCAAATCTAAACATTTGGTGTATGGAGCAAAATCAAGAGATGCTTCACTGTCCACTTCACTGTGACTATGAAGTGCACTTCTTGAGAATTCTAGTGCACTTTGCTTATTCTGTTAATATTTTCCAAGATCAGCCCTTTTACATTTTTTGCTTTATTTGTTTGCTATCAGTTTGTAATCTGACTGAGTTAATAGAAGTCTCTATGTGGTGTCAGTTTCTCTGTAGAAGGGAGTGAGTGTTAGTCCTTAGGGTAAAGGTTTGATCTCATGATAGGCCTACCTAAAGGCTTTGTCCACGTGTTATTGCAGATGTTGTTAACAGTAGCAGCACTGACCAGATAGTACAGAATGTTTCTTAGGTACTTGAAAGCTACTTGCTGTTAAAGGCATCTGTGTGGATCCTTGCTCCATGTGCTTACATTATCGATTTTCGAAACTGAAGTGTTCTGTCACTTGTAAATCTTATGTCAGGTCCCATACATATTAGATTGGCACCTGTCATGTTAATGAAAACCTGCAATGTTCAACATATTTCTTACTCAAGAGAAGGCATTATGGATTTCAAATAATCTTCAGAACAGCTTTACATCAATGAATAGAAAGATTATTATATTAAATTAAAATGATAAAATTGCCAAAGTCATTTTCTCCTACAAATGAGTAACACCAAACGAAGTAATGAAAGGTCAGGTCGACCTATTCTTTGGGAAGTGATCAGTCATCAAATCGTGAAATTTGGGTGAGCATGTTATATTTCCTTTACAATTTATAAAGGAGAATAATTTATCCTGTTTAGCATAATAACCTTGTCATTGGAGATTTTCGACCTTTGGGTGATTGAATGATTCCAAAATTTAATAGGCACCCTAGTGTTTAAGCATCACTGAGGTTCTTTTAGAAAGAGACATTTGAGTTTGTGTTGTCGGTGAGTCATGTATGCAGTGTTGTCCTCCCCCTGTTTCCAGGTAGGTGATGTCTTGCCTGGTCAGGTGTACATATGTCTCACCACAAGTCTGTTAGAACTGGGTTTTATCTAGTTTTGTCGTTAATGATGCCTCAGTCCTTGGGTGTAAAACAGGCGCACAGTTTTTGAGGAGAAGATATGTGTAACTACTCAGTCTTTTTGGAGTAATTTATTTTAATTTTATTTTTGTGTCGTATTGAACTCTCCCATGGACACTGTAACATGTCAGCTAAATTGAACACATTCTGTTATATATATAGATGGACTTAGCAACTACACAACTGTGACAGTTTTAAACTGTTACCTGTTGTTATTTTTGCATCCTTGGAGATGTAATGCAGTCAGCACCTGCCAAAAGGGTTTTTCATCTCTGTAATTGGAACAATTTTGAAGGACTGTATCTCTGGAGTGTTTTAGTCCACCACCAAATCCTTTTGCATAGACAATCTATACATAGTACATTTAGTAATGATGATACCCTGCTAAGAAAAAGAGTGTAGGAGAAAGCCCTGGGCCACTGTTTCAACGTCTATTTCTGCTAAAACTGTATATTGATTTAAACACTATGAGAAGATTTTGTCTTTTTGCGATTTAAACAAGATAAAAATAAGATCCTTAGCAGAGTACGTCAGACCTAGTCCCAAAATTGCAATATCCAAAGCACACATTAAATCTCCCAAACTTCTTATTTTACAGAGGTCACGGTTCAGTCAATACAGGTGAATTGTATATTTTGAGGGTACATTTTTGAGGGTACAATTTCTATAGTGAAATTATCTGATACAGTAATATTTTATAGGTACAAACATGTATTTCACTAATTTAAACATAAAAAATGTTACCTAATGTGTTTTCTTTTTTTGCACATTTGTCTGCTTAGTGCAGTCGGTTATTCATGTTTCGAGTTAAGAGGTCTCAAAGATGCCCTAGTAGCATATATAGACTTGATTATCAGAACTAGAAGAGCATGTAGTTGTCATTTATCCTTGACTTGCTACTGTATGTCATAGTATGTTGAAAATAATTTGTCAAAATTGTACTGGAATAATATTGTTAAAGTATTGTTTTAATGGATTTTCTAAATTAGGGTTAAGGATAGAATAAAGGGAGGTAGCATTTTGGAATTTAAATGCATTATCTGACAACAAAACAAAGATATATTGCTATAATTTATACCTCATAGACTATGTAATAGCATGTTCTAAAATAAGCTTAAACATTTATTTTAGAAATCATACCACTAGGTTATAGTTTAAGTTTGTTTTTTGAAATAGGTTTAGGGATATGGTCTAAACAATTCACAAAATCTAGAGCTTTAGTAGATAGGGCATTTATGCTACCTACAATATATAGTTTTAAATGGTCATATTTCAGAAACTAAATAATTTTTATTTTTATTTAACCTTTATTTAACCAGGTAAGTTAACTAAGAACAATTTCTTATTTACAGCAACGACCTGGGAGCAATTAGGGTAAAGTGTCTTGCCCAAGGACAAAACGACATTTGGCTCAGTCGAGAATCGAACTGGCAACCTTCTGACTTTAAGTCTGACTCCCTACCCACTGAGCCATATATAATATCAAAAAATATTTTTGATATTGCTATTAGATATGGCACCTTTGTTACCTGTCTTACTGTAAGTGTTTTTCCAAATGATGGTGACATTTAGATAAATTTCACGCATAAAAACCTTTTATGTCATTAAAAAACAAGGAAAAGAGTAATAATCATGTTAAATAATAAAAAATATTAAACTTAAAGGTTTATACACAGAGATATGGTAGCACAGAGGCCCGAACAATACATCTAAAGCGAGAGAGAGAGCTTCATGTAATGGGTTCTGTGGCCCTGGTTAGGTGTAAAATTCTTTAAAAAGGAGCCATCATTTGTGAGGGGTCAGCTATATTGTGTAGTGTTTTTTATTATGCTGTGATTACACTGCTAAGCAGCTTACGTTCCTGGTGGAGACATGGGAGACACATGTAGTCCTGTTCCTAAATGGTAGAGCCCAGTATCCCCCATTCCCATTTTGTTCTAACCCATTATGTGTTAGTAATGCACTGTTCTGGGCATACACATCATCTACTGAGCCTCTGTGCCACTGAGTTTAAATTAGCTTTAGCCTCATGGTATTGGCCACTCATATGACATAATTTTACTACAGGTAGGAGGATGTGCTTATGTCACAAGTCATTCATGACATTATAATAGCATGTGAGCGTGGGAGGGGAAAATGGCTCCCATACGTCTGGAGCTCCTCTACAGACACAGTCACACGCCAAGGTGATTTGTGGAAATGGTGACCTTGACTTAATCAAATATACCCCTTGTGAGAAATGTGTCTGTGTGGTGTCAAAATGTTTGTTTTGCGTCAGTTGAGCTAGACTGCACATTTATAAAGCCAGTGTTTGGTCCCTAAACAAGATGGAACAATGCACCTTTCCACTACTTATCCCACAATTTAGAATTTTTGCCCTTTCCGTAATAAAACAGATGCATTTACCAGAAGCACTATTTGTTCTGTGACCAGCTAAAAATTGAATGAATTGGTGTAGTGTTAGGGCTTTTGCCATGTCCTTTGGTAAGAAGTGTGAAGCTGTTTTGTCATCTAGTGGAATTGCCCAGGCCAATTTAGCATTTTCTGCACCCCTCTTTGAGGCTCTTCTCAGTTTTCGATTTATTGAGGCTGTCATCTGTGCCCCAGATTCCAGCCCCTTATTCTCTCAATCAGTTCTCTGTGTACCTAAAGAGAGGCTCCAGCCTCATGTCTGTCTGAAACCATAATCCTCCTTTGTTTCAAATGTCTCTCACCCACTCAATTGCCTCAGTTGTCTCTGTTAGCGTCATGCTAATGTAATTAGCATGTTTTAGCATGACTCAATCAATGTTTATCATAAACAAACACTACAGAACATGTCACATCCAACCAAATTATAACCCTTTACGAGTGGTCAAACACACCAATCTTAATCATTTGAAATTATGGGATTGTGGTGAACCATCCACCCTCTGAGTCTAGATACCTGAGTTATGAGAAGGCTGAATGGCTCCCTGCCGTTAGTAAAGTCGTGCCATTTTCCTCAGGTTCGTGAGTGAGCTGACAGCTATAGGGAACCTTGGGGTTCAATGTTGAGGAAGAGGAGGTGGGAGGGTGGCTGCTGCAGTTAAATGAAAGCCTAGTGGCAAAACAGAGTATCTGGATACTAAAGTAGTTTCTAGCTGTGTGGAATAGCAGGGTTTCACAACACGAAGAGCCACAGGAGGTTACAGCTGAACCAATATGCTGAAAAGCTTTATGACGAGAGGTCTGTTATGGTATATTAACATGTAGATGGCTCTGCCATTTCATCCCCAATGTTAGCTTTGCCCCGGATATTAAGGTGGAACAAGTATGATTTTCTGAAGCTATGAATCACCATTCTGCTATTTTTTATCCCTGTCTCTGAAGGCCTCCTGTAGGGTTTAGCTGTGTAACTTACCCTACTCTTATGCTTATTAACCAGCTAATCACATTCAACTTAAAGCTACACTGTGTATTTCTTTGAGTTGATTCTTAGCAAAAAAAACTT
Source organism: Umbra pygmaea (assembly GCA_016801145.1). NCBI lineage: Eukaryota > Metazoa > Chordata > Actinopteri > Esociformes > Umbridae > Umbra > Umbra pygmaea. Next base: position 20,958 of record JACXGM010011960.1, read on the forward strand.
TGTTCTTTCAAAAATATGTGCTCATTCATGTGTAATTACTTCCACCAACTAATCAAAGTATTTTGGTTAGCATAGAATCTTCTATTCACAATACATACAATGGTGCCGCTCGAATTGCAGCAGCCATGTTACGCCTCATCTTTAAAATACATTAGCCAAAGAGGGACATACCTGGAAATTCAAGCTCAGCCTTTCGCGCTTTTACACCAGTGGCACCGTGACGAATGCCAGGGGGAGATTACTCACGACTGCCGGCAAATTTCAGTCTGTTGAAGATGTAAGATCATACCTATTCTCGAGGATATGTAATGGCAGCGCTGGCTCAAGCTGTACAGTAGACAAGAACGTTCGCCTGGTAACACAAACTCGGATTTTCAGTTTCAAAATAATAGCGCTCGTGGTTCATTGCAATAATCATTGTTTATTCATTGCACAGGTAGTGTCCATGTTCATGTTTTGCTAAAATTAGTATTCTGTTGGAATAAAACAGACTCTAGTGAATGTTTTTCACATGAGACACTGACAATTTATTCAATCAAATTGTGTGTAAAACATATTTGTTACTTTTATTAGTAAAATATGTTAAATTATTATTTTTGCTATCACATGCTCTTATTCTTTCTTTACACACAATACAATTGCATTTGGTTACAATTCACGGGCTGTGTAGTGAATTAACAATGATCATTGCAATGAATCAAAACGACCACTATTGTTTTGAAAAGAAAAAAAATATCCAGGTTCATGTTGCTGGTATAATAACGCGAGGGGCTTCAGTTGCTTGTCATATACAATTCCACCACTAGATGGGAGCAATTCTTACACAATGCAGCTTTAAGAAGTTTTGGCGCGCTTCAACACAATGAATTCACTTATATTTTAGGCTCAGATCTAAGGGGAACTCATGTACTTTGATTGCAACACAATAATTTCTCAAAATTAACCTTTAATTGAGTAGAATAATATTTTCTGAAAAACATATATTGGCACTCCTACAGTCTATTCTGTGAAGCCTCCAGCATAGTGAATCCCAGCACTGAGCCTTTTCCTGTATTCTGACCAGGTTGGTGCACACCTTTGGAGGGATCTTGGACCATTCCTCCATTCTTCAATTCAGACCACAGATCTTAAATTGGATTTAAGTCCAAAGTGTTTATTTTAATGGATGTTTGGGGTCATTGTGTTGAATGATCAATCTACTTCCAAATTTCAATCTTCTAGCAGGGGCAACCAGGTTTGGGGCTGAATTATCCTGGAACTTAGTGGAATTTATTATGCCATTAATCTTAATGAGCTCTTGGACCACTAGTAGCAACCCCAATTCATTAAGTATACATCAATATATTTTCCTCTGGGTATCAAGATATTTTACTTCTATTCAGTCCCATTCTGTCACCAGACATGGCCATGGTGTACATGATCCAAAAAATCAGTATTGGTTTACACCGCATTCCAAATTATTATACAAGTTGGAATTAACTGTCCTAAACATTAAATATTTTGATTTTCAATCAAACTCATGGAGGGTATTGTCTCCGGTCTCTTTGGATCATTGAAATCAATCTCACACACCAGTGACAATTAATTTGCCAAGTGAGCCCAATTAAAGGAAAACTACTTAAGAAGGATGTTCAACATTATTAAGCAGGCCACAGGTTTCAAGCAATATGGGAAAGAAAAAGGATCTCTCTGCTGCGGAAAATGTCATTACAAAGCAGCAAACAGATATTTGAAGCCGCTGGTGCCTCTGGAGTCCTCCGAACCTCAAGGTGTAGGATCCTCCAGAGGCTTGGAGTTGTGCATAAACCTACTCTTTGGCCACCACTAACCAATGTTCACAAGAAGAAACGGTTGCAGTGGGCCCAGAAATACATGAAGACTCATTTTCAAACAGTCTTGTTTATTGATGAGTGCCGTGAAAACCCTGGATGGTCCAGATGGATGGAGTAGTGGATCGTTGGTGGATGGCCACCATGTCCCATAAAGGCTGCGACGTCAGCAAGGATGTGGAGTCATGTTTTCATTACTTTGCAGGCCCCTTTAGGGTCACTGGAGGTGTGAAAATGTCCTCGGCAAAGTATATTGAGTTTCTGACTGACCACTCCTCCATGGTACAAAAAGAAGAACCGTGCCTTCCGTAGCTAAATTATCTTCATGCATGACAATGCACCATCTCATGATGCAAAGAATACCTCTGTGTCATTGGCTGCTTTGTTCATAAAAGGAAAGAAACTCATTGTGTGGCCCCCATCCTCCCCTGACCTCAACCCTATTGAGAACCTTTGGAGCATCCTCAAGCAAAAGATCTATTAGGGTGGGAGGCAGTTCGCATCAAAACAGCAACTCTGGGAGGCAATTCTGACGTCTTGCAAAGAAATTAAAGCAGAAACTCTCTGTAAACTCACAAGTTCAACGGATGTTTACAAGAATTGTGATGGTGATAATAAAGAACGGGTCCTATGTGAACATGTAAGTTGCCCTGTTAAGATGTGTTTGAAATAGCTTTTCAGTTCTTTACTAACTATAAATTGTTTTGAAACTCTGTTGTGCAAAATAATTAGAGGTTTTTTATTTGTGAAAAAAATACTGTTTTCATTGGGTGGTTTGTACAATGAAATTCAACTTATACCCTAATATTTGGTGATTTGAAAATTATAATGACTGTCATTTGCATCAACTATTTAGGAAAATCAGTGTAAAATATCATTTGCATAATTATTTGGAATGCGGTGTAAACTGAAAACAACACAATTACAACCCTTTCAAAAACCTTGTTGCCTCGACAACCCCAAAATCCCACTAGACTTTAGTTCTGAAACTGTGGTTCTTGGAGTTTGTTTTGGCTTGCCTCCCCATCTTCCTTGCCGTATGTGGGGGCAGTATGCACCTGTGTCCTTTCCTTGCCAAATTTGTAATTATTTTTTTCTATCCATGGTGATGGTTATGTTTGATCCCAAAATATGACTAATTGTTTGTTTAGTTTTTGCATTCACTTTTGTAAAATTTCATAAAGGGTGCCATAATAGCCTTACCCCCCAGACATGGAACATAAAATTGATCTCAAGACTTGTCTTTCTCCATAGGCAAACAGGGAAATAATTTGGCCCTGGGTTTGTTCATCTACACCAGCCCACATCAGCGCATGTCCTGCCAACTTAGTCAATTCAGAAAGTGATTTAATTTATCTTCAACACAATTTAACTTCAACCCAGTTACACATTTGATATTTACCACATTTAGACAAGGAGAGGTGCTTGCACAGGCTGTACATAACAGCATTTCTCAAACACTACTTCACAGTTACTGGACACATGGGCCCTCATTTATGAAACGTGCGTACGGCCTAAAACAGGCGTACGACGGGCGTACGGCGATTCTTACGCAAAGCAAGGGATTTATCAATTTGAAAGTGATCGTAGGCTGCGATAAAATCTCACGTCTGGTCTGACTTCGTGTACGCAAATTCTATAGTGTGACTAGCCGTGTTCATGGTATAACCACCTTGTTCAGTGAATTGTTGAACCAGCGATCATTGATGAATGTGTCTGCATAGCAACTACCCCATATTGCAAATTACATTTCAGAATTACGAATTAATTATATACAGC
>JACXGM010011961.1:0-24463 GCA_016801145.1 Umbra pygmaea
AGAGATGAGAGTGGAGGAGGAGAGGAGAGTGGAGAAAACAGAGAGAGATGAGAGTGGAGGAGGAGAGGAGAGTGGAGAAAACAGAGAGAGATGAGAGTGGAGGAGGAGAGGAGAGTGGAGAAAACAGAGAGAGATGAGAGTGGAGGAGGAGAGTGGAGAGAAAACAGGCTGGGACCCTAAATGGGTAGATATTCCAAGGTTCCACCCATGGCTCTACCACAAGACTATTAATAATTGTAATTAAATATGTTTGTTTGTTTGTTATGTGAAATGTGACATTATTTTGACATTATAACTTAATTCCAACAGCTAGTTATCTACACAACCTCCACACAGGAAATGTTAATATTTTCAGTGGGCGGGTTGAGGGCTTGATGTTGGCCTGCCCCAGCTGCTGAAATAAATCCTGGAGGAAACAGTGCATAGTATATAAGGAGCCTCCAAAAAGGCCTAGTCCTTCAAGAGTCTTGACCTTTTCCCTTACCCCTTTCACTTACCCCTTCCCCTTAGTTTTGCACATTCATGTGAGAGTAGGGCTATCCCATTTCTCAATTTGATCTAGGGGTAGGTCTAGAGGTAGATACCCCTTAAAACCAAGCATTTTCGAGAGCTTACTTGAAACCAAGGGGTACCCAGAATACACTGCGCAACCGTCAACAAAGGCAGCCAGATCATCAAGAGAGTCCAATAAATGTAACTTCGGCTTAATTAATTGATTAAAAAATAATGACAGACTTGTTTTGTGCTCTACACAGTCCTGTACATATATATTTGCAACCATGTTCTTAACTGAAACGTTTTTTAAAAATCCCTAGTTTGATACACAAAAGTTACATTTTAGATTTGCACAACAGTCCCCCATTTCTCTGACTAGCCTTGAATGGACTCCATGCACGTCTACAGTTTTAACTAAACTTCATTAGCAGTGGATTTCGTTGGATATCTTGACAGTTTGTAATCAAAACTTGTCACCTCTGGTGAAGTAGCAGCCAGCTAGCGACGATGGATAATAACGTAACTGTTACCAAGCGGAGTCTCATTTCATATGGGTATGTTTTTATCCCCAGCTCTAACCACTCGGTTTCGATGGAAAAGGGATAGGGGTAAGAATAAGGGATAGGGGTAGGGGTAAGACAGGGGTAAGACCCTAAGGCTTTACTATGCAAATCAGGAGCCATTCATCAACAATGTCCAGAAGTGCCACAAACTTCTTTGGGCTGTGTCTCATCTGACAAGGACAGTAGCACAGTAGAATCAGGTTTTGTTGTCCGACGCGTCAACATTTCAAATAGTTTTGGGATAAAACAGACGTTGTGTTCTCTAGGCCATAGAGGAATGACCATCCAAGCTGTTATCAGCGTCAGGTCCAAAAGCCAGTGTATGTAATAGTATGGGGGTGTGTCAGTGTCCATGGCATGGATAACTTCCACATCTTTGAGGGCATCATTAATGCAGAAATACACAGCATTCCAAATTATTATACAAATTGGAATTAAGTGTCATAAACATTAAATATTTTGTTTATTAATCAAACTCATGGATGGTATAGTATCTCCGGGCTCTTTGGATCATTGATCATTAGTTTGCGAGGTGAGCCCAATGAATGGAAAATTACTTATGACGGATGTTCCACATTATTAAGCAGGCCACAGGTTTTCGAGCAATATGGGAAAGAAAAAGGATCTCTCTGCTGCGGAAAAGCGTCAAATTGTGCAATGCCTTGGACAAGGTATGAAAACATTTAGATATTTCACGAAAACTTAAACTTGATCATTGTACTGTGAAAAGATTTGTGGCTGATTCAGAGCACAGACGGGTTTGTGCAGAGAAAGGCATAATGAGGAAGGTTACTACCAGACAAATTCATTGGATTAAGAGAGCAGCTGTTAAAATCCCATTACAAAGCAGCAAACAGGTATTTGAAGCTACTGGTGCTTCTAGAGTCCCGTAAAAACCTCAAGGTGTAGGATCCTCCAGAGGCTTGCAGTTGTGCATAAACCTACTTTTCAGCCACCCCTAACCAAAGCTCACAAGCAGAAACGGTTGCAGTGGGCCCAGAAAAACATGAAGACTCATTTTCAAGCAGTCTTGTTTACTGATGAGTGCCGTGCAAACCTGGATGGTCCAGATGGATGGAGTAGTGGATGGTTGGTGGATGGTCACCATGTCCCAATAAGGCTGTGACGTCGGCAAGGAGGTAGCAGTCACGTTTTGGGCTGGAATCATGGGGAGAGAGCTGTTAGGCCCCTTTAGGGTCGCTAAAGGTGTGAAAATTACCTTGGCAAAGTATATAGAGTTTCTGACTGACCACTTTCTTCCGTGGTACAAAAAGAACTTTGCCTTCCATAGCAAAATCATCTTTATGCATGACAGCTCTTGGAGGCTATTCTGACATCCTGGAAAGATGTCAGAAACTCTCCATAAACTCACAAGTTCAATGGATGCAAGAATTGTGCAGGTAATATTAAACACGGGGACCTATGTTAACATATAACTTGCCCAGTTGAGATGTGTTTGATTGAAATAGCTTTAGACCTAATGCTGCAAATTCATGCGGGTGAATGGATGGCCTATCTACAGTCCTGACCTGTCACCAATTGAGAATGTGTAGTGCATTATGAAGCACAAAATAAGCAATGAAGTCATGCTCACCTGAGGACATGCATAATGGATGAATGGGGAAAATTCTACTTGTTAACCTTAACCAACTGGTGTCTTCAAGGCCCAAACACTTAATAAGTGTTATTAAAGAAAAGGTTATGTTACACAGTAGTAAACAGTCGACTGGCCCAACTTTTTTGGAGTGTGTTGCAGTCATCAGATTCTAGTGTATATTTTCGAAAATAAATTAAATTCACAAAGTAAACGTTCACATAATGTGTTAATAATTTGTTTTCAATATAGTACAGGGTAAATTGATTTCAATTTACTTTTTGTTTGTTTTTTTGCATTTTCCATACTGTCCCAAATTTTTCAGAATTGGCGTTATAACTATAGTGGTGATACAAACGTTAACCATAAAACAATTTCTCTCATTGATAAGAGTAGGATCTATCTTTATTACTATCATCCCCTTGGCTTTTCTGGTCCTAGAAGAATTTGCAAGGCCATCTGGGTGTCAGTCACCCCACGTCTGTGATGCCTTCTGTATGTTATGCCAACAGCCATTGCAATGATTGACCACAACAACTTCTCTCCCACCAGAAAAGCTTTCAAAAATTCCCTTCAGCTATTCCTGCCAATTTACATTACAATCTATATCCAGCTGGTGTGGATGTGGGAGCAAACAATATTCAGAGACTACTAGCAGTGCCTGTATAAACCCCTGAAAAGATGTTGAGGCCAAAAAACATGCTTACGTATATCATTTCTGTATGCAGTCCAGTTGAATGGGGTACCGTTAGTTTGGTTTGAGTCTGTGACGTTACTGTCCATGTTCAGTGAATTATTTGTGGAGTTACTAGGCATCCTTAAACATTTGTTTCGTAAATTGCCCATAAACAGCTGCAGCCCTATCAGGGCAAAGACACTTAGGCAGAATACAGTGAGGATCACCACATCTGACAGTTTCTTCACTGACTGGATCAGAGCTGCAACAATGGTTTTCAGGCCTGCAAGACACCACAGATCCTCACTGTCAATCGCATAAGAGTCTTTCATACAATGTATTCAAAGAACAAATCATCATTTGTATACAGTGTAAACATCACAGCATGAAACACCTTGACAAGCAGAAAGGAGAGAACTTGTCCGAAAGGTGCTGCTCATATAATTGTCAAAGAATGGTAAAAGCAGTTTGTGACAACTGCTGATGTAAAAAGTTCTTTATAAAATAAATTTGATTGATTGATTGATTGAATGGTATGCTAGCAGTGCAATGAAACATTATACTGTCTCAATAAGTAGCATAGAACCATGGGAGACTTTCTTTACTATCCCGTTTTTTTTCAATAGAATTATATGAGCCATGATAAGCACATCATCATCTCTGACTTAGCCCAGAGTAAAATGTTTATAACTCAATGATGATCCAACCAACCAAAAAGCAAGTTTTAAAAAAAATAGCCAAAAAAGCTGTAATATTAAAAGCAAAATCTACTTATGATTTTCTTTTTTTATAAAGTATGCATTCTACTCTGAGTTATAAACACTTCTAGGGGCTTGGATCAAACAGTGTGTCTATAGAGAATAAGAAAAAAACATGCATGTTTGTTAGGATGGCCATGTAACAATCAGCTCTGCTATATGAAAAGGCCTCGGTTTACTTGCCGTTGCCGACCAGTCATGCAAAAATACTAAATAACTATTTATAATCGCACGTAGAAGAAAAAGGTAAAAGATGGCAGAACTGGCAGCAGCATTGACGTCAATGTCAACAGTAGTTATTTGATTCAATGGATGAGGAAGAACAGTTGCTTTTAAGCCTGCATGCAAAGAAATGAAGAAAAACAAGGTGGAATGTTCGCTACACATAAATATGGTGAGTACAATATCCTCATGAAACGAATGAGGATGATAGACGAAGAGAAGCATTTTGAATACTTCAGAATGTCTGCACAATGATTCGATGACCTATTTCATCGGATCAAGCCTGTTTCCACTTTGTTGGGCGCCACTGAAAAAAATTGAGTGGTGCACGACCACTTAAAATCCTGGCGCACCAGCGAGATCTACATCATTTTTACGTCACATTGGCTCACGACAGGTCGGCAACGGCGAAAATACCGAGGCCTTAAGAGTGCAGCCTGTCATCAGAAAACAGGAGCAGTTAAATGAAAGCACACATTAGTCAGGGGAGAACTGACAAGCAGCCATCCCCCAAAACAGTCAGGGAAAGACAGGTGAGATACACATAGCCACAAACTCAATTATTCAAGCTGGATATAGACAGTGTCATGCAAAAACAATCAACTAAGCCCCCAAGGCTGTTGTTTAGAGAGAAACCCATTCATAAATCTAAAAAAGGACTGTGTCTAAAAGCAAGGAATCCTTTCCATTTCAATGAACTACTTCAGATTCTTGCTTTTACTGGCCATGTTGCAGCGTGAGAGGAGCTGGGAGTTTAACTTCCTTAAACATGACTTGGAGACAGATCACCCCTAAAGGCAGAAATTAATGTGATTTGCTTAGGTTCAATGGAGAGAGCAGAGTTTGTTCCAATCTGATTTAGATTAATTTTCATTCTCAAATGGTAAGTGGTAAGGATTTGGTATGGGTAAGGGTTCGATGTGGGAGAAAGCACAAATCTTGGACAAAGATTTACTTTTAGAGATTTCCTCCTGTTTGAAATGCAAGCTCCACATTATAAATTAAGTCAAGCAATAATTCAAGGCAGATCTGCTTCCAGTACACATTAGAGTAGGTGAAACACCAGACCTACAGTAAACAGAAGCATATTGGTGAAGTGACCCTTAAACCACGATGGAGTCAGTGGTACAGTACTACCCTCAGGCCCTTAACCCTTAACCTGGCTCTCACCTGGGATGACCGATATAGTTTTCAGTGCTCGGAGAACCCTGAACGTTCTCAGTGCTGAGACATTGCCCAAGTCCACAAACTCTGTGCCATATCTGTAATTAAGTGGGGAGGTCACATACAGACGCCATAGCAAGACAACACAGAGAAGTCGGAGGAAAACACGACAGGGAAGGGTGTGGCTGGCACCTGGCGGCAGGATCTCCTTACCTGGGATAACTGAAATAGTTTTCAAAGCTCTCAGTACTCTGAAAGTGCGAAGAGCTGAAACATTGCCTACGTTTACAAACTCTGTTACATACCTGCAGGAAAATTCACAATTACAAATGTCGTTCGGGAGAGAAGACATTCATGTAACATGGTGAGTGTCCTAAACCCTGCCAGTGCTACCTGTACTCATGGCAACATGTAGGTAACTGTACATAATGGAAATTTTGCCACATTACATAAGAGACTTACAGATATGGCCATTCAAATGTGAATTTTCGTACATATTGAATTGCCTTTTTACCAGAACATTTCCATGAATAGACCAATTGGTTACAATTTAAAGTACTTTTAGTTCAGGCTTAACATGCTAGGTTAATGAAGTTAAGGTTAGGGTTAGGTTAGGGACGTCCGAGGCTTTACTTTTCCATGGTTTCGGAAATGTACACGTGTACAAATTTCTTGTTTTGTACGATTTTTTACATATCTACATTAGAACAGCCTGGCCAGTGTTACACAGTGGGGTAGAAAACAGAACAGTGAAGTTTGGAAATATGTACACCCTGTTTTTTTTTTACATATTTGGACATACTGTATATGTAATCTTAATGTCAACAACTTTGAGATAATAAGGTAATTTAATGTAACAAATATCAGTGAAGAAATTAAAATGAAATACACAAAAGCAGATGTAAATGAGAAAATCATTGCAGAATATTTTGTAAACACAGCTTATATACTGTACATGTACACTAGGAACTTTTTCTGGTTTGGTCTGAACTTCACAGGTGTGAGCTGTCATGTCATGCCATGATTAAAGGAGCTCTCTGAGGCAGTCAGATGACAGATTGTAAATGCCTGTGAATCTTTGAGGGGTTACATAGAAGGATTTGGAAGTAAATCATTCCACTGCCTGAGAGATTCAGTAATCTATAGATGGGGAATATTCTAGACACTTTGCAATGTATTTATTGATAGACTAAACCACTAGATTCTGACAAAGAGCTGACTGAATAATGCTCTAAATTTTTCTAAGGAGCCCAGATTAACATCAGGGAATCTAGTCATCTCTTCACACAGTCACTGTCCAAATGCATAGGTCAACTGTCCGAAAGACTGCACAACCATTTCCCACATGGGAGGTCAGGAAGTAAGGAGAACAAGGCTACATGGACAATGTTCCCTGGACAAATGTTAAAGGTTAAGGTGTTTCATTGCCACACCAGATTTAATGTTTGAGTCATGATGTTTTTGCTTGCGTTGCTTAGTGAGGGCTGGCTTGCAATCACTGTTTCAACTATAAATTCCTCATTGTGCGAGGAAATACTCGATAGAAATAACTAATGTAGGTTCATGCATGTCGAAGTCAAAAAGAAAGCCTTTAAACAATACATTTACTCCTAGTTGATGTAACAGAGACTAACAGAGTTAGAAACGCTTACAAGATAACAAGCCTAAATGAAGCAATTTCTGGTAAATACAAAATAAACTTATATTTTCTCAACAAATAATTAGCAAATTACAAAATATAATCTGTCCAATAGGGTTAATTCTATCTATTGATATTGTTTAAATTATTATTCTGTCCAAATTTGTCAATAAACAAATATATACTTCAGTGTACGTACTAGCTCACAATCTGTGAACACAAAAACAAAGGAATATTTTAAAAGTTCAGGTTAAACTGAGAAATGCCTTAATATTCATCATGTCTGCATTGTATTGTTCTAAGATGCAACAAGTCTCACCAACTATTCCAAGGCATCTGTGCTTTCTATGCTTCAACAATGAAGCATGAAAGACACAAAATATAAACCAAGGACAGTTTCTGCTCCAGAACATTATACATTTATTAACATATATTTACAAATACCCAAAACTTGTTGTAACTCAACCTTAACAGAATAAATAAATAGTAGCAAAGGGTTTAGTGCATATAGGTAAAGCGACTAGTTGTATAATAGTGTATTGGTTTCTACCCAAAACAATAACTGAAAGTTTGCCAATGTATGATGTTGTCATGAGTTCCATATATGGCAAAGAGCACAGTAATAGCAATAGTGTCCTGATTCTGCAGTGAAGTCATACTGAAGAATACTTACGCCATGACAATAACACAGAAATCCAACCAGTTCCACGGGTCTCGTAAAAAGGTAAACTTCCCTACACAGAAGCCCCTTGCCATAATTTTTATAAGAGATTCAAATGTGTAAATTCCAGTGAATGTGAACCTGTTGGAAGCAAAATGAACTTGTTAGTGTACTTACAGTAGATGACTTCATGTGTATGGTTGATGCATGCTGCTTTAGGCATAGGAGGATCACTTACTCTACATTCTTTGTCCATTCTGGTGGCTCACTCTGGGTCATGAACACACAGTTGGTAAGGATTGTGAACATGATTACCATGCTGAACAATGTGGAGGCAGTTGTCAAGGAAACTGCACTGTCCAGATTGGTTGATTCAATATTGTGTATACACGGAAAATACTCAGGCGTAGAAAGTATCAGGTGACAACATATGTTCAGAACACTTGCATCTGACCCCTAAACCTCCCCCCTATTTGTTAAGTGACCCTGGGTACCTTGAAAGGCGCTATATAAGTTATTATTATTATTATTATTATTATTATTATTATTATTATTATTATTATTATTATGGGGAACTGACAAGGAATCTCTAAACAAAATGTATATATAGAATATAGGATGCAGATTTAATTTAACCCCAAACAACACATGCAGATAATATTATTTTAATTAAAGGATATGAGTGCACCAAAATCTTAATTGATATTCTTCTAATAGGGTTGAATGGGCTTAAGACATACAAGGCAGGTGTAGCGTTGAAGCGGAAGATAGTCTTTCCCCGGTTCAGTACTATAAAGGTCTAAGAGAGAGAGAGAGAGACAGATAATTTTCCCTGTCATTTAGAAGGAATGGAAATTACTCACTAAACTAATATATTCCAGAGATATTTCTCTCTTTGAAAAAGGCACGGGAAAATGTGAGGCTGTTCAGTGGCTAAAGGACACATTCTAGAGGTTAGTGATGCTTTGTGAGTGGTGATTGGCCTCCCCTGCAACTGCCAGATAGAAGCCTATCAATCCTTAAACACTGTCACTTTGGATACAAAAGCACTGGATGGGTGACAGGGTGCTTCATCACCTTACCTACAAAATAACAACTCAACTTGAATCTGAAAAAGAAAAGGCCTGTGCCATGACAAATCTCTGTAATCACATTGTCTGAATTGTCTGAAACAGAGATCTCTCACAGCACAGCACAGCACACATGGCTGGATAAACAACTGTGTGAATAAACAAAAAACCTACATTCAAGTACATTTCGCAGATCCAAAAGGTTAGGACTAATAAATCCAAAAGCTTGAGCTTCTGTATTTATTCTGTTATGCTACAGAGAAATTGGTATACATTAATGCATGTCTAAGACTAGTCTTAACCCATTATAACTCATATAAGTGACATTTTACGAACTCTGCCCATTGGTCCATATCACCTAATCAAATTGAAAAGAAAGATTCCGCCCACTCTTCCGCAAACATGCAGCAAGAGCAAACCATTTTCCTACGGTTACCCAGAGCACAATGTAGGGACTTGGCATTTCAAAACTGCTTTGTTAGTTACATTTTGGAAGGAGCTAACAGCTGGCTAGCCAAATCTAGCTCATCCAAAAATATCTCCTTGGTTTCAAGGCCCAGTACTGAACTCACTTTCTACAGTACTGATATACAGTGTACATATGGTTTGTAGTACAGTATACAGTACTGATATAGTACTGAACTCACTTTCTCATTGCTGTAGAAGGTATCCAGGTCCTCAAGTGGAGTGGAGACCAATCCTTTGGGAATGTCTCCATATATGAGTGGCAGTGATTTTCCAGCCTCAAGGTCACTGTTAGGACTAGGCCCATCGTCATTCTCAACAGGCTTCGCCTTGGGCTTCTTGGCATTCTCATCAGCGATCCGCTTCTCGATGGCATCGAGGGACTCGCGACAAAATGGCTGGAAGCTGTCTGGTCCTGGAGGTACAAGCAACTGTTCCATCTTGTCATCCTGCACCTTCAGAGTGAATGGCTAGCCTCCTGCATGAGAACAGGTTGGAGAAACAAGAGGAAGGACATCCAGTTTGAGGCTGGTGTAGTGAATGGGCGTCAGCATTTTGTCCAACCTCATTAACATATACTTTAATTGACATTTTACATTTTAGGGTGCTCAAGGACAATCACATTTGGCACAGTTGGGAATCAAACAAATTTCCAACTACAAGTCTGATTCTCTAACCACTGAGCCATCTGGCGTCCCTATGAAATGAAATGTGCTATCTGTGTGAGGGCCTAACACATTGACTTGGACAATCTTCTTCCGTTATAATTATACTGTACACTAACAATCATCAGATGTCGCATAGATACAATAAGTGTCAGTGTAAGGGAAAACAAAACAGCTTTCCATACCACATCCTATTGGCAGAAAGACAATCAATTAGATCTCATTTACAGTATTTTCATTGAAATCCCACTATCTGTAAAGAGGGACTGGGAGCTGAGCATGCTGTTTGGGGACAGATAGCACACAGCCAGTTCATAATGTTAATCATTTAGCAGACACGTTTAACCAGACTTACAGAAATATTCAAAGTTAACTTTCTTTCTCAGGGACACAATGACAGCTTTTTCAAATTGTTGATCTAGCAACATTTTGGTTACTGAAAAAGTGATCTACCCACTAAGCTATCTGACACAAGAGAGACCTGTCTTGCTATAATAGCCACAGCAACAACCTGGGAATAATTAAATCAGATTTACAATATAATACAGGAGATTAAATGGAGGGATTTCATGTCATTACTGTGCCAAAGCCCATCTTACAAGCATTAGCAGGCAATATCTGGTTCAGTTTCCATTTGTTCGCAGGAAGGACTCAACCTGGCCAGAGCGAGACTGATCTAGCAAATAGGCTCATAGAGGAGAAGTTTGTTGCACATGGGATACTGCATTGGCACTATAAAGCATCATGTTACCACAGCTGCCCCTGTGTTGTGGAAGCCACAGCTTTATCTCTATTAAATCATTGGTTTTACAGTGCAACCATGTAATAACATACGTCCATTGTTTGCCTTGATGCCTCAGAGGTAATCAGTCACTGACAAATTGGTCAATGCCAGAAAAACCTGATAATAAATCATACCACTATTTCAACATGGTAAAAGCCCATGGAGAAATGTTATGAAACAAAAGCCCTTGTAGGCTCTACTGGGTGTGTCTGTATGCTCTGTTACTGTGTGTCCATATGATTATTCATGTTACTGGGGATGGTCAGATGTGAATATAAACGAATTGCTGCAAATATATAAAACCCTATCTAAGGCTGTTAAAGACACTAAGCTAGAAACATTGTAGTATCATAGAAGATTAGATCCAACTGCAGAACTTTAACGCTGAAATCAGCTTGGTTACAAATATGTTTTTAAATGCTGAATGTCCAGACAGCATGGTACAATTTCTTTTTATTTTTTTGTATTTAACCTTTATTTAACCAGGTGGGCTCGTTGAGAACAAATTCTCATTTAAAACGGCGACCTGGCCAAGATAATCAAGTAATCCAATACTATTTTTTTTTATTTAAGTAACAATGCCATTAACAATATGACTTGGAAATAATAAAAAATATATTTATTGGAGTCTTTTTCAGCACATTGGCATGCACATTTATTTTGCTCAAGTCTGTGTGTCTGCACTGAAGAAAAGAAAACACAAGTAGCAGCTGCTAAAAAAATGCAATGAAGAGATGACGCGATGAAGAGATGACGCAATGAAGAGGTGACGCGATGAAGAGGTGACGCGATGAAGAGGTGACGCGATGAAGAGGTGACGCGATGAAGAGGTGACGCGATGAAGAAGTGACATAATGAAGAAGTGACATAATGAAGAAGTGACAAAAATCTCATGAATTACGTTCAGAGGAAACTATTTTGTAAAACCAAATTATGTGAAATATGAATGTATGAGCTGGGCAAGTTTGGTAAGAACTAAAATTTTAAAAACAAATTACGTACAATATCAACATATAAAATACAGTTTAAATGATAGATGGGGATGGTGGATGGACGTATAAATTGCTCACTCTCATGCCGGTGTTTGCAAGTTCAAATCCAGATGGACACTGTGTGTGTGTTTTGTTCTCCATTCCAGCGTGATACAGGGTAATTGTCTGTTGTTTTTTAAATATTAACACTAACCTTAATCCTAACCATAACCATAGTAACGTCATGCCTAACCTCAACCGTGGACATTTGAATATAATTTCAAATGCTATGGAATGTATGATGTGTGGAATGTTGTCCATGAATCCGCGCAACAAAACGTGAGAATTAATGTAATAATTGGACTAATATAGGCTAATAGTAAAATGGGCAGCTGAAACATAAAAAATTCAATGAAGAGTTGACTCAAAATTTGACTCAATGAGAGGTGACACTTGCAATGTTGACTAAGAGAACCCATTATTCAGATGGAACTATTCTATGGACAGTTGGACACAGCTAAAGAACCAATTAATATTTTATTTTTACATGGGGCCTTTTTTTTACACTGTGGTATATACCAGTGGTCCTCAAACCGTTCCATGGAGGGTCTAGTGTATGCAGGTTTTCGCTTTTACCTTGGACAAGCCTGATGGAGTAGCTCACTAATTGGTTAGTATCTCCACTCAGCTGGCAGTCTAGGTCCTAATTATGCTCTAATTGAAGGGAAAGACCAAAAACCAGCATACACTAGGCCCTCCATGGAAGGGTTTGAGGACCACTGGTATATACACTTACCAGCCACTTCATTAGGTACACCTGTTCAACTACACGTTATTAAAAATCTATAATCAGCCAAATGCGTGGAAGCATGTTAATGTACTTACACATGCACAAAAAAAGGTCAAGACAACATGCTGAGGTTCAAACCAAGCATCACAACAGGGAAGAAAGGGACTTTGAACATGGCATGGTTGTTGGTGCCACTACTGGTTTGAGTATTTCAGAATGTGATGATCTACTGGAATTTTCCAACACAACCATCTCTAGGGTTTACAGATAATGGTCTGAAAAAGAGAAGATATCCAGTGAGCGGAAGTTCTCTAGGCAAAAATGCGTTGTTGATGGCAGAGGTCAGAGGATATTTGCCGGACTGGTTCGAGCTGATAGAAAGGCAACAGTAACTCAAATAACCACTAGTTACAACCAAGGTATGCAGAAGAGCATTTTTGAAGGCACACCATGTTGAACCTTTAAGCAGATCGGCTACAGAAGCAGAAGACCCCAGCAAGTGCCAATCCTGTCAGCTAAGTTCAGAAAACTGTGGCTACAAGCTGCACGGGCACACCACAATTGGACAATAGAAAGACTGGAAAAATGTTGCCTGCCCTGATCAGTCTCAATTTCAACTGCGACATTCAGATGGTAGAGTCAGAATTTGTCATAAACAACATGAAAGCAGTGATACCTGCCTTACATCAATAATTCAGGCTGCTGGTGGGGTGTAATGATGTAGGGGATATTTAGCTTGACACACTTTGGGCCCCTTATTACCAATTGTGCATCATTTAAATGCAACAGCCTACCTGAGTATTGTTGCTGACCATGTCCAACCCTTTATGACCACAGTGTACCCATCTCCTAATAGCTATTTTCAGCTGGATAATGCGCCAAGTCACAAAGCTCATATAATCTCAAACTGGAACATAACAAAGGGTTCACTGTACTTAAATGACCTATACAGTCCCAACATCTCAATCCAGTCAAAGAACTTTGGGATGGTGGAACGAGACATTCACATCATGGATGTGCAGCCGACAAATCTGCAGCAACTGCATGATGCAATAACCCAGTACTAGCAACACATACCTAATGAAGTGGCGTTGATTGTATATTGATAATTACAGTGCATTCGGAAAGAATACACAGCGCTTAACTTTTTCCATTTGTTATGTTACACCATTGATCCGAAATTGATTAAATTAATTATTTCCCTCAACAATTCTACAAACAGCACCCCATAATGACAATGTGAAAGAAGTTTGTTTGAAGTCTTAGCAAATTTATTAAAAATAAAAACAAAAAAGCACAAGTACATAAGTATTCACAGCCTTTGCCATGACACTCAAAATTGAGCTCAGGTGCTTCTTGTTTCAACGGATCACCCTTGAGGTGTTTCCACAACCTGATTTGAGCCAATTCACCGCAGCGGAGCGCATCATTGGCTGCTGCCTCCCCTCCGTGCAAGGCATCTACCATAAGCGATGCCTTAGGAAAACAAAGAACATCGTCAAAGACCACAGCCACCCAGGCCGTGATCTCTTCTCACTACTGCCGTCTGGTAGACGTTACCGGAGCATCAGGGCACGGACAACCAGACTTAAAAACAGTTTCTTCCCACAGGCCATTTGGCTGCTCAACATGGAACACAGACACTGATCGCAAATCGTCTGTTGAGCACTAACACTCTCTGGTCAATTTATGCTCTCTACATGTGATGTAGCAGAATTCAAATGCACCTTTAAAACCAATTTTCCATGCCAATTCTATAAATATTTACTACTTCTACTGTTGTACATTTTCCAGACCACTGCTCAGTACATAGCGTTTTATTATATTATTATTATTACTATTGTCATTATTATCTTAAAATTCTTATATTGTTGTATTTCTTGTTTTTAAGCCCACTGCATAGAATCGCAGAGCCATGTCAAAAAGAATTTCTCTGCATAGGATGATGTATGTTATTCAATGCATATGATGAATAAAACAACTTTGACTTTGACTTTGACCTGTTTTAAATTCAGTTGGTTGGACATGATTTGAAAAGGCACACACCTGTCTATATAAGGTCCCACAGTTAACTGTGCATGTCATAGCACAGAAATTGTCTGTAAACCTCAGAGACAGGATTGTATAGCGGTACAGATCTGGGGAAGGGTACAGAAAAATATCTGCAGCATTGAACATCCCATTGAGCACAGTGGCCTCCATCATCCGTACATGGAAGAAGTTTGGAACCACCAGGACTCTACCTAGAGTTGGCCGCTCTGACAAACTGAGTGATCAAGGGAGAAGGGCCTCAGTCAGCGAGGTGACCAAGAACCCAATGGTCATTCTGACAAAGCTCCAGTTTCTCCTTGGATAGAGGAGAAACTTCCAGAAGAACAACAATCTCTGCAGCACTCCACCAATCAGGGCTGTATGGTAGAGTGGCCATACAGAAGCCACTCTTTAGTAAAAGGCACATGAGAGCCCACTTGGACTTTGCCAAAAGGCACCTGAATGACTGTCAGACCATGAGAAACAAAATGCTCTGGTCTGATGAAACAAAGATTGAACACTATGGCCTGAATGGCAAGCATCATGTCTGGAGGAAACCAGTCACCACTCATCACCTGGCCAATACCATCCCTACAGTGAGGCATGGTGGTGGCAGCATCATGCTGTGGGCATGTTTTTCAGTGGCAGGAACTGGGAGACTAGTCAGGATTGAAGGAAAGATATATGCAACAATGTACAGAGACATCCTTGCTGAAAACCCGCTCCAGTGTGCTCTGGACCTCAGACTGGGGCGAAGGTTCATTTTCCAACTGGACAATGACCCTAAGCACACAGCCAACATAACAAAGGAGTGGTTACAAGCCAACTCTGTGAATGTCCTTCAGTGGCCCAGCCAGAACCCAGACTTGAACCTGATTGAACATCTCTGGAGAGATCTGAAAAGGGCTGTGCACCGACACTCCCCATACAACCTGATGTAGGTTGAGAGGCCCTGCAAAGAAGAATGGGAGAAACTGCCCAAAACTTTGTGTGCCAAGCTTGTAGCATCATACTCAATAACACTTGAGGCTGTAATTGCTGCCAAATGTGCTTCAACAAAGTATTGAGTAGAGGCTGTGAATACTTATGTACATGTCATTTTTTTTGTTTTTATTTGTTTATAAATTTGCTAAGATTTCAAAAAACCTATTTCACATTGTCATTATGGGGTATTGTTTGTAGAATGTTCTCCACAAAGAGATTCTGAGGTATTATTTTTAGTAGTAGTATTTCTATAACCTTTGTACAAGAAAATAATATGATGGACTAAATTTTAAGCTAAAAGCAAACCCAATGTGCAAGAGTATTCTGTAAAAGTAGAGTGGAGGTTGATCAATCCTGACAGAGATATACAGTAGCGTCTCACAAACGTAAGTACACCCCTCACATTTTTGTAAATATACGATTATAACTTTTCATGTGACAACACTAAAGAAATTACACTTTGCCACAATGAAAAGTAGTGAGTGTACAGCTTGTATAAGAGTGTAAATTTGCTGTCCCCTCAAAATAACTCAACACACAGTCATTAAGGTCTAAACCGCTGGCATTGTAGCAAAGTGTAATTTATTCAGTGTTGTCACATGAAAAGATATAATCATATATTTACAAAAATGTGAGGGGTGTACTCACTTTTGTGAGATACTGTACATACTGTAAATTAACCATACTTTTTGCAGTGATTGTATGTAGTGAAAACGTTTTGATATCTGGTAGCATTTAACAAAATTTTTAGTACATTATCCGCCAACTACTTCAATTCAAGTTGTTTAGAACTGACTAAATACGGTTGATATGCCAAATACATACTGAAATGGCAGGCCTATAAACCTAGACAAACCGTAATTCATATGGACATATAGCATTTTTTTACACAGGCATTACTACCCAATTACAAGTGAAGAGATTAGCTGCTGTTGAAGCTTGAAACGTTTTTCTACATCTTGACCATAGGATGGCCAGCTGACCAGACATGGCAATACACTTAGTCTCCTATATCATATATTGACCTTTTTTTCTATATCTTTCACCATGCATGTTAACCTTTTCTTTAACAAAAAACAATGAGGGGCCTTAACCTCAGTGGCGAGACTCACAGGATCACCTTCCATGTTCAGCTAATTCAAACCGATTCTCCACACCCACAGTAACTCTTGGTAAGCTGCTGTTCTGCAACAAGCCACATGCTTCAGGTAGTGAAGCAGGAAAGCCAAAAACAGCATAGTAATCGGACACATTTTATTTTGTTAATTGCTAAAGGTCCCAGACTGCAACTTTAAAAGGGCAAATGTATTGAAAGTGATTCCAGGGCCGTAGTGTAATAATCGTTTTGGCAATTCTAACAGACCAATCACCCTTGGTCTTGTGCATTTACCCATCCGCACAATGCAACCTGTAGCCAACCTGATAGTTTAACGTGAGTTGTTAAATCACATATGTCCGTTTGCTCTCTGTTGATTGATAGATTCGGGTAAATACTTTTCACGCATGTGCCACTGTCCATGGTGCTGAAAGTTTAACTGGTCTTGGCTACGCGTAGCAATACCAGTGTGGGTTAGGGATGCCTGATTTTCCCTACCCGAGTGGTTGCTGACTGTGGGAATGGCAACCATGTACAGTACCTGCATTGTTTCACCAGAGGTATGTGCACAGTAAAAAATTAATAGGTGATGGCTACTCAAGTGTCTAAAAGATCTTAAAACAGATCCACATATTGTAAGCCTATAAATAATGTTCGATTTCATAAATACATGCAACAATCGCGTCAGCTAATGAGGATACAAAAAAATAAATACACAAAGTTATACCTGTAGATCATGGTAGCTGGTCTGGTCAACAAGTCAAACAACCGAGTCACCTATTAAGAATCTTTGGACCAATATCACATTTAAAAAATATTTTCAGCCGTCAACGGGCAAGACATTACTAACATTTATAATACCACAATAACCTGCAAATTCACAGCTGACATACAGTAAAGCTACAATCCTTCCAAAAGCTATACATGTTATGTGGAAATCCACAAGAAGGTGCTCCTTGGCAGGCGTGTGGTTGAAAGTACTATAAATATCGACAACAACAAAAAGAATGCGACAAATATGCCCTGTCAAATATGTATCTATATAGTTGCATTGCTATAGACTAATCTCTGATTTTGAACATGAGCGCAGAGGATTTGACACTAGCGAATCAAACAGGTTACCTTGTAAATTGTAGATATTCTACGAAGGGGGTCACATGCAGTCGCCATATTGGAGCAGTTATCTCCACAGAGAAGGTTCCAACGCCTAATTTCCCAATATAAATATTTCCGACAGTCTACACATCCAGCGAGTTTGGTAGAATCAACGCTTCAAATTTGCCTTTAAACACGACCGTAGGTACTGTAGCTACAGCCAAGCTCCCTCAACCACTGCTTGCATCAACACGCGCTCTTTCAGAAAGGGCTGAGTTACAGTGTCGAGTGATTGGAGAAGTGTGATACATATGGGGCGTCGGCGATACTACAAATAATAAAGGCCTTACATTATTAACATGAGTTAAAACAGACTATTTATTACTTACTATAAAATATAATTGGAAACCTTATCGTAATGATGAGCCATTGTAAGTGGGATTAAATCCAAATTCTTTCTTGACTAAGTTCTAAGTATCTTATTATGTGTAGTCTAGTCTGTCTGTTTCAACGTCTGTGACCAGTTCAAATCAAACAGGTTTGAATAGCGAGACACCGAATTCGAAACATTTCGTTGTGGGTCATCTAGCCTACAGTGATATCATCACGGTAGTTTCTATTGACAGGAACCGATAGTAATCGATCTTTCAATTTAGACATAGGCCTTGTATCAACTTGACTAGGCTAGAATACATTAAAAGTCGGTAAATCCTTCTCTGGGGATAGCGAACATGCCGAAAGAACACGTCAGCGGGGTTATGTCACGCCTGTCCACAGTTTGATCAAATGACTTTAATATAATAAGGTTGGATCATTACACAAATCTGTAAAAACTAGCAAGATTATATTATTATTATCTGCTAAAGAGCTTATTATACCTAAGAAGAGTTAACCACAGTTCTCTTAGGTGAAAAAAATACAAATCCGTTCAATTTCATAATTGACCTGTCAAAATAACGATATAATATTAAATATTGTGTATTCAACTCAAATGAATAATATCATTATTTATGCCATGGCCTATTATAATAATTTGAACATGTCAGATATATAGCGTAGCTACACATCATGGAATATCGTGTTACCAGTAACTGATTATTATTGTATCAGAACCCTCCAGGCGTCTTTCCCCTGTTATTCCATCAGCTTTGATGCATCAATTTTGGAAACAATAAGAGACAGCCTCCAAAACGCTTTTCTACAGAAAAATGCAGCTATGTCAGTACTAAAATATTTTTAAGGAAACATTTTAACTGCCAGGCTATGATATCAACCTCTTGGACAGTCTTATGGCACACATTCCCACTCCCTACTCACCATAGTTTCTCATTAAATGCAGGTGAAGAATCCGACAGTAATCGTCACGCCTTGGTATTGCCTTCCCCCGGAGTAAAAATGTGTTTAAGGGACACATGGAAATGATAATCAAGAGTCAAAAATGGTTTTCTTATATGCTGCCATCTGTTGATTTAGTATTTCCCGGTGATGGATCCAATTTTCCGGAGAGTGTGATTAATTTGTTGTCACAGTCGTCTTGTTCAGAGCATTCTGTTGCGCTTCCGGTTGTTACCAATGACTGCAGAGATGCACGGTTGTATGCGTGATCAAAAATAATGACTGTCTGTGGCCGTGCATGTCGGGAAGAGATAACAGACAGCAATATCGTTTGGAATTACTGAAATGGAGAATACATAGGCCTACCCTTCATACCGAATAAAAGCCTTAAAATATTTCCAATTTCTGGAGTTGGGTGAAGTATGGGATAGGCAACTTTTGGGTCCACACGGTAGGTACAATTATTTAGTTGATGGAAAATGATTCTGTCTTGAAGCAAACTACACGGTGTGATTATATACATTATGTGCATTGTCACTGTGTGTGCGTCAATTAAAGACCCTTTCATGTCATATATAAAATATACAATTTATTTATTATAAAAATTGTGTCTATTTTTGCCATAACTCTACAATACCCCTTGATCATATGTTTGCAAATGTTTTTATGGCACCTGGTGGCTGCAGGCAGAATTGTTCAGGGAAAAATATTAGAATTAACACCAATGGACTGCTTTGTGTATACATGTAATTGAGCTGAGTTATAGTAAAAATCAACACTGTGTTCCCTTAGAAAAATATGTATTTTTGAACATCATGGTAATTTACCCTTGAAATTAGTGTCTAGATTGCATTGTCTTCATTTAAAATAATTTAGCCACAAATATCTAGAGCTTTGGCTTTCTGGGTAAATTCCAACTGTTGCCAAAGAAGCCAATGTGATGTGTATTAGCAAACGCTGTTTGACATCCATAGACTTTCCTGTTACAGTAAAGGTTTTGCCCTGGAGTCTGATCTCCTTCAGGGCTGGGTTAATGTTGCTAGGTTAGCCAGAGTGATTGTCCACCCTCACTCTTCTCTAAATCACTGACAAGTGCAATGACACTTGTTTTTTCAGATACATCACTGTTCAGAGAAAATTATGGAATATATCCACCCCATAATGCAAATGATAACTGACCGCATTTTTACATTTACATTTTAGTCATTTAGCAGACACTTCTATTTAGAGTGACTTAGAATATGTACATGGACATGCCCCTGGAGCAACTTAGGGTAAAAAGCCTCATTCATTGACACTCAGGAATCAATTTTTTCCTGTTTCTTCTTTTTGTACTACCATTTAATGATAGTTTGATATTACAAATGTTATACTGAAGAACCACTAATTTCAGCAAAGCCTAAGGCAAACTAGTTTTGTTACGACTTTGTCTGATGGTTATATCACAGGCAGACCAGATTTTTTTAGAGTCAACATTTTTCTCTATATTCTAATTTGTGTTTAAGCTTAAGTAAGATATGAACTGAACAAGTTCCAAAGACATCTGACTAACAGAAATGGAATAATGAGACCCTGAACAAAGGGGGGATCTCAAAGTATCATTATCAGGTGTAGCCACCAGCTGCATTAAGAGCCCAGTGCAACTCCTCCTCATGGACTGCACCAGATCTGCCAGTTCATGCTGTGAGAAGTTACCCCACTCTTCAACCAAAGCTCCTGCAAGTTCCCAGGCATTTTTGGGATGAATGATAGCCGACCAATCCAACAGGTCCCAGATGTGCTGAGATTGGAATGAGATTTGGGCTATTCGCTGGCCATGGCAGGACACTGACATCACGCAAAGAGCTAGCAGTATGGCTGGTGGCATTGTCATGCAAGAGGGTCATTTCAGGATGAGCCTACAGGAAGGGTACCACATGAGGAACAAGGATATCTTCCCTGTAAGGCACAGCATTGAGGTTGCCTTCAATGACAACAAGCTCAGTCCAATGTACCAGTCTCTTAAGTCTGATGTTCAGATGTACCGATCTGGTGTAGGTGTTGTTACACGTGGGCTGCCACTGGAACGATGATCAGCTATCTTTCCTGTCTCCCTGTAGCGCTGTCTTTATTGTTGTAATATTTTCAATATTGTGACCTTAATTGCCTACCATCTGTGAGCTGTTGGTGTCTTAACAATTGTTCTACAGGTGCATACACATACATTTGTTTGGGTCATTGAACAAGAATGTGCACTGTAAAAAAATATTTGATGTTTCAACTCATGAAAGTTTTTTACCCATTTGCATTGACTTGGCTTATAATGTTTAGTCAAGTTAAGTATATATATTTTTGAGTCAATTCAAACTAATTAAATACATTTGCAAAATAATTCAACCTCCTCTGCAAATCAGGTTTATTTGCAAAATGTAGAGGCTGTCAGCTGTTTGCAATCAACAAATCAAACAATAGCTATTGAGATAGATCATCACAATATATGCATCAAGTGGGTTCCCCAAATCCAACTGAAAATGCAACTCAGAATGACTTCACCAGTCTAAAAATTATTCATCCCCTTGAATCGAAACCCTCACAACAGCACAAATGCAAAACAGGTGTTGTGTCATGCACACTTGATGCAACTAATTAAGGGCTTCATTAGTTGCACCAGGTGTGCTTAAGCTGGAACACATGAAATACCTGAACTGGCTGGGGGTTTGTTGAGTGTAACATTGGATTGCATGTAAGTTATATGGCTAAGTCAGAAAAATGGCCTAAAAAGTTAAGAGAAGAGATCATCGCCCTTCACAAACAAGAAACAGGATACAAAAATATAGCAAAGGCACTAAATAATCTCAGAGACACTGTTGGTTTGCAAGTTCAAAGTGAAGGGAATGGTGGTTACACTACCTGGATGGTGCAAAAAAAGGAATCTATTAACAGTTGCAACCAGATGTCGGAGATGGCAGGTTGTGAACTTGACTTGCCTCAATATTTCTACCA
Source organism: Umbra pygmaea (assembly GCA_016801145.1). Taxonomy (NCBI): domain Eukaryota; kingdom Metazoa; phylum Chordata; class Actinopteri; order Esociformes; family Umbridae; genus Umbra; species Umbra pygmaea. Next base: position 22,041 of record JACXGM010011961.1, read on the forward strand.
GCTCCAACATCGTCAGGTTGAAATGCTGGAGTGGCAGGGTTCAGTGTGGACACAACAAAACTCACATTAGCTTCCTGACTTGCAGAGCCTTGCTCTTTTACCCTACTCATGACTGGATCTTATCTTTGCTCACACGCCCAAAGTGACATTTGCGGCAAGTACACAAGTACATCATGACCCAAGTACATCAGGTTGACACAATCCTACAGGGACGGCAGAGGCATCAATTGCCAAACATTCAACTGGTACCGGCATTTGGAAGTCCGGCTCTGTACTTGCTACTGAGATGTGTTGGTGCTTCTGACAGACTGCCTTCACAGCATCCGATGGAAAATCAGCTCCTCTGTCGTTCTGTAGGAGCTGGGCAAGGAAGCACTGAATGCGATTATCCTCATCCTGAGAAGTGAAGTCAGGTTGGTATTCGTCATGAGGAAGGGGACACCTTGAAATGCCGTCTGCATCTTGGTTATTTTTTCCAGCTCTATACTGGATGTTAAAATCAAAGCTGGAAACGGCAGCCAGCCAGCGGTGGCCTGCAGCATCAAGCTTGGCAGACGTCAGTGCATATGTCAGTGGGTTGTTGTCTGTCACAACAGTGAATTTTACCACAACAATTGGCAAAGCGAAGGGGCTTTCTGATTCACATATGGTGTTCGCATCTCGAAGCTCCCTTAGATGACATCTGACGGCCTCATAATCAGATGGATGGATCAGTCTGGGCCTCCGTTTAAATGGAGATGTATCGGACAAGTGTATCCTGTGATTGATTTCAGTGGTATGACCAAAATCAAGATTGTTGAATGCAAAAACATCTCACATTGAATTTAACTTTCTGGTGATATGTTTGGAGAGGGGTCAACAAGGCCTATCGTGAAAAGAATACCATCCTCACTGAGAAGCATGGTGGTGGCTCACTGATGTTTTGGGGTTGTGTGAGCTCTAAAGGCACGAGGAACCTTGGGAAAATTGAAGGCAAGATGAATGCAGCATGTTATCTGAAAATACTGGCAGACAATTAGCATTCTTCTGCATGAAAGCTTCACATGGGAGGTACTTGGACTTTCCAGCACAAGGATGACCCTAAGCACAAGGCCAAGTTGACCCTCCAGGTGTTACAGCAGAAACAGATCAAGGTTCTGGAGTGGCCATCTCAGGTCTCCTGACCTTAATGTCATCGAGCCACTCTGGGGAGTACGTACATGCAAGAAAACCAAAGACTTTGCATGACCTGGAGACATTTTGCCAAGATGAATGGGCAGCTATACCACCTGCAAGAAATCGGGGACTCAAAGAAAACTCACAAATGACTGCACGCTGTCAATGATGCTAAAGGGGGCAATACATTGTATTGAGAACTGAGGGTATGCAGACTTTTGAACAAGGGTAATATCACTATTTTCTTCTATTATGATTGTGCCATTCTGTTATGACCTACAGTTAAATATGAATCCCATGAGTCATGAAGAAAACAAATTGCCTGCTCACTCGTGTTTGCTTTGGAAACAGTACATCTACATGTATTATCAATTCTCCATGTGTATGTAAACTTTTGAGCACAACTCTAGCCAGTAGGGCATCAAGCCCTTTATGTTTTGTAAAGAGGGTTAGTGATAATGCTTGACTGGCATCAGAATCCCCCTGCATAAAAGTTTTGTTCCATTTTGCTCCCTATTATTTGAGGTAAAGTAAATAAGGGATCTTTATCAAAAATATTCCTTGGTTCAATTAAGTGACAGTTACAGTGAAGGGAATTTTTTTGATCACCTGCTGAGTTGATATGTTTGCTCACTGACGGATAAATGATCAGTCTATAATTGCAATGGGTTTGTTTGAACAGTATGAATAACAACAAGAAATCCAGAAAAACGCATGAAACAAAAACTTGTTAATTGATTTGCATATCAATGAGTGAAATAAGTATTTGATCAGGTGCATTTGTTAGAATATAATCTATCAAGGTGGACTTTGCAGGCACTTTAAGATTAGTCCTGGTTTTGGCTTGGTGGTAAACAGTGTGAGAGTTACTTCAGTACACAATCAAGTGGAATGAAATTTATTGGATATTTCAAACTTTTTTAACAAATAAAAAACTGACAAATTGGGCGAGCAAAATTATTCGGCCCCTTTAAGTTAATACTTTGTAGCGCCACCTTTTGCTGCGATTACAGCTGTAAGTTGCTTGGGGTATGTCTCTATCAGTGGTGCACATCGAGAAACTGAGATTTTTGCCCATTCCTCCTTGCAAAACAGCTCGAGCTCAGTGAGGTTGGATGGAGAGCGTTTGTGAACAGCAGTTTTCAGTTCTTTCCACAGATTCTCGATTGGATTCAGGTCTGGACTTTGACTTGGCCATTCTAACACCTGGATATGTTTATTTGTAAACCATTCCATTGTAGATTTTGCTTTATGTTTTGGATCATTGT